>VDFB02168353.1:0-19792 GCA_007258455.2 Sequoia sempervirens
TGGGACCACCTATCAGATAAATGAATTTTCCTAAATCTTGAGTCGAACAGACGGAAGACTCAAATGAGAAGCAGGATCACCCTTGTGGAGAGTAAATTTTCCCAAGGAGGTGGAAAACTATCTTATCCTTAGGGAACGAGAAAATTCAACTAACAAGAGGATGGATGGGTAGACTCAGATTGACAACAAGTTCACTCTTGAAGAGGGAAATTTTTCCTATTCTTTGAAAATGGGTGAATTTGATGGATGATGACTAACGGGATGACTCAGAATGAAAATGGGATTGCCCTTGTGGACAGTAGGTTCGTAGCCAAGAGATGGAAAATTCACCTATTCTAGGGAAATTGGGTGAATTCGATGGATGACGCTGACAAACTCGCATAAAGGCTGAGCAAACTCACCTATTCTAGAGAACGGGAAAAAATGGGATCACCTAAAAAGTGACCCACAGGAAAATTTGCCTCTGACAAAGATGAATTTTCCTAAATGGATGACCTAGACTATACATAGACATGGAATCACCTTTTTGCAAGCCAAAATCACCTATCTATAGTGAAAATTTTCCTCTATAGATAGGGGCTAACTATGGAAAAGGAAAACATGCATGCAAAGCAACAAACAGAGGGATGGACTGGCTCTACTTAAAATGAAAGCACTAGTATTGCACAATGAAGACATGCCAGGCAGCACAATCGTAAAATTAGTGATAATGGTTTACAAACTTGATGTAGGCCCACCACCTTGAGCAAAAAACCCAAGGTTAATATTCGTGATACCAAGGTGGTTCTCTGGATCACCTTTTCTTGCAAAGCTAGATAGCTAGCATTCCAGTGGCATAGGTTCATCAATAGATGCCACGATCTCACCTTCACACTCTCTCTTGAGGACTATCATAGTCCACCATGAGGATTTCTATCTCAACCCAAGGGAGTACGTGGTGAGTAACTTCAAGGTACGGTGTGCATCCCCTACACTACACAAGCCATGGCTAAAACATGGGTCTCTATCTAGGCTATACAAGGAAATCTCATGTGTCCTCGATATGCGCAAGGTATGTGGGGTACAACTGTGAACACCAGCCCATCACAAGCATGGTTTGAGAGCCCTAGCAAGGTACTAGAAACTTGAACCAACTTTCCACATCTTATCTAGGTATCACCCTAGCTTCAACGCTTCGCCAAACATGGCATGACTGGATTGGGGTATAGCTTTAGCTCTCCTCCCTTTATATACCCCGCCAATAACATGTGGTTGGAATCATCCCCCGAGTGATGAAATACCAAGTAGGTCCCGCTAAAGGAAGAAGATACTAGATGCTTTAGCTCGCATGTAGCACAAGGGGAGAGCTTAGACACACTAGCACCTCATGGGTAGACTAGACTGGACTAGAGTAAACTAAGATTTCTCATCACCCAAGATCGCCAAATTGTGCAAGGGGATTGGATACATCAATGGTTCACTCCCAAACACAACAAACAAGATGTATTGTCCCTTTAATTAAAGCTATGTGTGCCTAGCTAGTATGAAAAATAATGGAAAAACTAACTAAAAGGTCTTCAACTGATCATCTTCTAGAAAATGTGTCAGTAATTTCGATCGTTGATCCTAGAAAAATGAAAGAAAAGCTGCACAAATCATTAGTAAAAACTAGGAACACTCATAAATAGATGAGTTAGTGGATTAGTACATGAAATTGAAACCAAAATGATGCTAAAAACTGAAAATTAAAGTTATAGTTTACCTCAAAGTCACCTCTATATGAGGAAAATTCGCCTATTCTGATGAGAAAATTCACCACTATGCAATGCAAATTCACCTATTCTAAGAAGATAGGAAAATTCTCTTTTTCCTCTGTAACTCAACCACCCTTGTCTGTTTCTTGAAGACCCTTACAAATTTTCCCCTACATTGATCAAATTCACCCCTGTTGTCAAATTCACACCCTTTTTCACAAAAGGGAGAATTTTCTTTCACTTTTGTTGCATGCAAATTAGCCAAGTTTGTGACTAGAAAATTCACCCCTAATTGCAAGTTTTCCTTTTTTTGACTATAGATTCACCTCTATAAGGCACAAATTCACCCATTAGGGTGGATTCACCCCTGCATGTAGAACTTGAACCTGCAAAATTCAAACAATAAGAAACGTGAAAGGATAGACCCATGATGTGGGTCCCACTGGGCATTCCAAAAATGTGTGCAGGTGAAATTCCTAATCTAAAAATGCAAAATGAAATGAATGCAAACAAGGAAATACAAAACAACACCTCAACGATTAGCCTAGTTGAACTTGGACAAAATGAAATACAAAAGGAAGTATGTTACCTTGCCCAAGTTGATGAGTTGGTTGTCACTGTTGATTTGTTCGATTATGTACTCCTTTGGATGACAAATAGCATGCAACCTAGCTCTAAATGATTGTGAGTGGATGATGAATGAAATGATGCAAGTGGGTATTTGGATAGATGGACAATGTGGATGCAAATGGAGCTACAACAATGGAGGCTATGGTTTGGTTTGGAAACTTGAAAGTTTTGAGTGCAAGATTGTGTGCTTCATTGAATGATGAAAATGAGGGTAAAAGCTTCTAATTTTAGGGGAAATTCCTATAGAGAATGGATGGCTAAGATTTAGCCACCATTGACAAGATCAAGGGCTAGGGTGAGTTGAGAACTCACAAGCCCTCACCTCTTGCCATGTGTCCAGTGAGGTGTAAAAGGGGAAGTGAGGTGGAGGCACCTTATGGTACCCTGAGATTGGGACAAGATCTCCTCATAAAGGAGGTCCTTGTCCCCATGTGGGTGATGTGATGTTTGAGGAATTTAAAATTCCTCAAATATCATCATGGGGAAGAGGAGAGGAATTAAAAATTCCTAAAATACATGGGGAGAATAAATGTGAATTTTAAATTCACATGGGGGAACGAGTTGCCTTCTCCAAAAGGAGAAAGAAATTAATGAAGGTTGACTTGGGTGTATGCCATAAATGGCATAAGGATTAGGTTGACCTAATCAAGTAATTAGGGTTGTGCAAACAAGGAATTAAGCTAATAAATGAAGGATTAAGGCAAGTGGAGAGTTGTAGAGGATGTGACATTAATCCTAATTAAGGGTGTGCACATCCTAATTATAGTGTAATTAAATTAATCCAGAATAGAGAGGGATTGCGAAGGATGGGACAAGGAGAGAGAAAAATTTGAATTTAAAAATTGATTTAAATTCACAAAGCCAACTAACTAAATTAAATAAATCAAAGTATTTATTTAATTTAGAGAGGAAAGGGAACAAGGGATAAAGTATTTAATTATTTAATTAAATGCCTTAGGGAAATTAGAAAAAAGAGAATATTAATTAAATAAATTATTAAATTAACACATATGAGGGATGTGATATAGAAGAATAAAAGGGATGAATTTGACCATATGGGGGTGGTCAAATTCGGATCTGTCTACACACTAAATTTACTTATAATATTTTTGATCATTTTGTAACATTAGATGAAGTCTTATTTTTATTTTCTAAAATACTTTTTACATGGTTAGAGTCCTTTGATACCATTTTATAAATAGTCATGTAGTATTTTTCTATTTATAAGATTTCTCACATTTTTTTATCGGTCATATTCTTCTAGCATTTTCTACTTGGTGAGAGCCCTAATACTTTCTAATTTGTTACAATATCTCATCATATTCCTTTTACTATATGTATATATTTTAATAATTGTACTTATGCTCTTTTTTAATACTTAAAAATACTACTTGAAGATTTAAAATGCTTGATATCATATTCAATGATCTACAAAAACCTTTATACAAGGAGAAAAAAAATTGAGGAAATGATTAAATAACCAAACCTATATAATTAAATAATGTAATATACTCTTAAATTGAATTTCTATACTAACATTCCCCTCTTTATTACATTGTTCTTACAAAATTATCCTTGAAATCCTAAAATTCACCTTGCCAAAGGACCCCTAATTAAGGCTTACATATGAAAACTTTTTTATTACATAAATACAAATTCATGAGAAGATTTTTCTTTGAAGAAACAAATCCTAAATTAGATGGAACTCCATCAAGCTACCTCATGACCCTCAAAAGGGTGTAGCTTCAAGTTTAATTCCTAAGTTTTTAGACTACCATTTCTCAAACTCTCAAATCACTAATACCTGAATTATTCAACAACAAACCATATTGAGCTACGAAAAATCTGCATTAACATGTTTAATGACCCTTGGAAGGGTATAATTCCATATCATAGTATTGTAAACTCACTACACAACAATCCATATTGAGCTTCAACACCAAATCCATTGTTTTCAAAAATAAAACTTCACAATATAAGTATTGTTCAAATCCATAAGAATCAACAAGAAAATATATATTCAAAAAAAAGAAAAAATGATTCTCATGCAAAGAAATATCTCAAAGCAAGAAGCTAACTTGAGATGATGAAAATTCCTCTATCCTCTTGTGTCACCAACTTCCAATAGGAAAATTCATTACAAAAATAAGTTTGGTTTAGATGCCTTGAAGGTTTTTTTCAACTTTCTTGCTAGTGCCTTATTTTTCAATGCACCAAAGAAAACCTTATGTTAGGATCATAACATTTCTTGGTGTTCTCGCACTTGAAAAGCTTTGTAGGAATAATGAAGTTGGAAAGTGGATTTTATAGGTGGAGTTGTGCATAAATGATTTTTCTATTTTCATGTTGATTTTACATGGAATATGAGTTTTTGACGTATAGTTATTTCAACAAGAGTAGATTTTGTAGTGTGGCATATCGTGACAAATGGAAACATATCATTATGCATCTATAGTGTTTTTGGAACTTTCCATGTTGCACATTCAACCTTTGGAAATTGTTTTAGAAATGCTTAATTTATGCATTGTAAGCTCTTATATATTGATCACTTGTGTTTTGGAGTTGTAGTTGCTATTTATTGAAGTACCATTATGTTTCTGAAATTACTCCAGAATTGTGAAGTGTGAAGACTCTTCCAAGAGGATAGCTCTAGAATTATATTGTGACTTGTTAATTGTTGCTAAATAATATAATTAAGTTTTGTTTTGGAGTGTGGAGTTTTTCTCCCAAAAGGTTTTTCCCCACATAATTTTTTGTGTTATGGTCTCATTTTTTATTTGATTATGATATGTATGTGCATCTAAATCTCTAACAGTTAAAGGTGTTTAAGAAATTTTTTGCAGCTCTCTCCTACTTAGATTAGTGTAGGAAGTTGCTTCTACTTACCAGACTTCCTTTCAATAAATACTTCTCATAAAATGCAACATTTAAAAGTGAGAAGCTAATTTAAGATGATGAAAATTCCTCTATCTTCCAACACCACCAACTTTCAATAAGAAAATCCATTACATAAATAAGTTTGGCTTGGATGTCTTGAAGGTTTTTTCTCAACTTTCTTGCTAGTGCCTTGTCCTTTTAGTGCATCAAAGGAAACTTGATATTAGGATCATGAAATTTCTTGATGTTCCCACACTTGCAAAGCTTTGTAGGAATAATCACTATCTTGATAATTTGAATGCAAGATTGTCACATCTTCTGAGGAGAAACCATCTCATCATACATAGTGTCTCGATATTCCTTGTACATGTTATGATAACTAGTCCTACTCTGATAATGAGATAATGAAGCCAGATACCATAATTATTGATTATTGTTAGATTTTTCTCAAAAGTATCATTAATAGGAAGAACTTATCTATTACTCTTTTTCACCTTTTGCAACTTCCTCAAAAATACCAAAACTTAGACTTAGATTGAACATCAATTTTAAGCCATAGTTTCATTCTATATATTAAGATTTTGATCATTTGGAGTTGATAAAGCCCTCCCAACAACTTGATACTAATGAATCATGTACTTCACCATTGTTGCCTTCCCTCTAACTTTCCAATTTTTTTTGTACAAGTCTTCTACAAACAAGAAGTTATATTGTCCCCTTAAAATAAATTTAAATAAAACTTTGACATAATATCTCCCTTATAGAAATAATTACACTAGATAGTTAGTCTAAATAAAATCAATTACTTTAAAATTTTCTCTGCAACCTTTTCCTTTATGGCAACATGTATGAATAGAGGAGAGCAATGCACAAAATTCAACTAGATTAACGAGAAGTAAAACTTATGCCTCCTTGTCTAACTAAAACCCTATGACACCATTCCTTTTGGATTATGTGTGGATTGGAAATTTTAATAAGGGTAAAAACACTCATTCTAAAACATCCAACACAACGAGCTCACAGATTCGAGAGATAGGGCGGACTATTGATCACCTTGAATTGCTTCCTCAATTTACATCATCCAAGAATAATTATCAAGGAATAAGACACTCATGAATATTTTTGGCAAAGCTCTAGTTATAATTTCCTTTCTTCGAATATTGCAAGATTAGCATTAACAAAAGTTCACGAGTGCAAAACTACTTTATTATCAACCTTTGTCTCTACTCTACCAATTTCATCCTGTCCAAACTTTTTTGAGATTTCCATGCTATTTTTCATGTTCAATCTAGTAGTAAAATGCTTTATCATTTTTATCAATCATCTATGTTCAATTTAATGCATTTGAAGGAGGGAGAATGGTGATACAAATAAGTTATGAACACATGCTAGTAGTCTCATGTTACATGGGTTGCAAAAACTCACTGTTGAGCAGAGGTTCTGCACCTGCCCTTCTTCCACCCATTGGCTCTCAAGGAACACCTCTCTAATCTTTTCATACACGCGCTTTCCTTAGATATTCCTTGCTTACCTCTATTTCATCACACCCATCAATTCCATAACCCTTCAACCAATCTGAAACCCATAACCGTTAGACCACTCTAATACCATATGAAGAGATAAAATTCTTGATATCTTATTCGATGATCTACATAAACCTTTATACAAGGAGGAAACAATTCTATAACCAAACAATGTAATATTCTCTTAAATTAAATTGCTACGCTAACTCTACTCATTGAAACATTTTCCTCTATGCTTATAGTTTGTCAAGATGGAGCACTAATGTGTACAAATGATTAAATCCATAATTATATACTTTTAAGAGTGTCTAAAATATTTAATTTCCATTTTTTTCACTTAATTTATTTTAATGTGCATTATAGTAATTCAAGTGCAAGTTAAAGTATGGAAAATTTTGATGGTGAAGATCATATACCATAAGATTCTCCCTTGTATCTTGGACCCACAACAACCAAGTTATCCTTTGTTTGTTAGCTAGTGTGTAATTTGACATATATTTTCTTGGAAGTTAGCTAATAATCTTATTTTAACATTCCATCATTACTCATCCCAAGATCTAAATCTGAGTCTACATATAGTTATTTTCTATCCTAGTTTAAATCCACAAGAGTAACAGCTTCATGCACATGAATCTATATGTGAAAGGTCAATCCCAAACCAATTTCATAAACTAGATACATATTGCACTCTCTTACTAATCAATATGAGTTAACAGAAACACTAAAATTTTTGAAGTGTACATTAAGATAGTGTATTTAAAGATTACATCTAATTTGTTTTTATTCTCTAAAAGATATATATATATATATAATTACATTAGCATTACATTCGTACAACCAACTTAAGAACATTTTGTGTGAGTTCTTGTTATCAATAGAAAAAAAAATATTATCAATTAATCATTCTCTCTAAATATATGATAATGTAAACATTTATTTACATTAAAAAGGAAGCAGATTCATGGAAAATTTTAATATGTTTAAGGGAGAGGGGCCTATAGTGGAGCACCCTAACTTCGGGTTTCTCAAAATCCTATGTGGAAATTTCAAATCACTCTCAATACTTACAACAGTTTATTTGGCAACTCATGTGCTTCTATATTTCGTTTTAGGGCCACATCATCAAATATGACACCACATCAGCATGCTTTTTGTTGAGGTATCCAAAAAGGCCCAAAAAAAAAGTGAGACCCATAGTGGTGCACTAAGTCATGTTTTATTGGTGCACTGATGTGGCATCACATGATTTGTCACTTTGCATACTTTATGGATAAAAAGTGTTTTGCAATTGGATATTAAAGTGCTCCACTATGGGACCCACTGAGGACTACTTCTATCCCCACTATTAGACCCTGCTCCATTATGGGCCCCTCTCCCCTAATTAATTTTTTATATCCTAATATCTCATGTACTATGTAATAATATTAAATTATAATTTTAAACATGCTCAGAATTCTCCTGCATAATTAAAATATTCTACGCATCAACTGAAAACTTGTTGACTATCTCTGCACACGAATATCTTTAACAAACTTTCTACCACGCCAAATCAATGACAGTGATCTCTGTTTTCTGAACATGAAATTATCGTGATCTCTTCAATGAAAGCGATGAGATGGAAACAAATTCTTATGCTATATAAGCTTTCAGCGTTAAGAGGATGATAAGGAGGCAGCCACTGTGTTTTCTATTTCTCTCATATTGTCCACAAGTAAGTAAATATTTGGACGAATTTCCAAACTTCATAGTAAATTTTTACAGCTTTAGATCATGTCAATAGAGAAAATCATAGCATATCATTCAAATCTTAATTTTATTTTTTATGTAATGAACAATAGAAAGAGAATATCATTTTGTCTCAGATTTTAACTAAACTAAAATAGGGAAATAGTAGAAAGTAAAAGAATAGTCCAAAGTAATGCATATGAACATGCATTGATGATTGAAATCTTGGTTGTTATTAGTCCAAAGTATTGGAGGAATCTATTGGCAAGCCTCATGGAGAGGATTTATAGTAAGGAACTTGGAAAAAAAAGCACGGAGAAAACAATGTTTCAAGTACCTAGTGTAAGTGATAAATGAATAGCTTTAATCCCTGTTGATACTCAGGATTGATATTCTTGTGAATAAAATGTTATTCTACAGTCAATATTTGACAAAGAAGTGTTGGTAGACGAATACATAACAATGCGTGAGACTTTTGGCAATGAAAAACAATGGGCATTCCTTTACAGGTGATTTTTTTTCTAACGAGTAGTTTGCTGATTTTTTAACTGAACAAAACAAGGTATTATATTAACTGGGATACTTGCAGGCTTCATAAAAAGGGAAAATATACAAAGCGTTCACTGTATGATATGAGTGAGTAGATACGTCTAATTCCTAGTTACCAGGAGATTCCATAGTTTTATTCATTTAAAGATACAAACAACCAGTAGATTAACCAGGATACTTAAGACTAACTATTATTTTATCTTAATGGTCATAATCCAAATAAATTGAAGGAGAATTTATTCAAGAGCACAAACTTGTTATCGGAGATATCATACATTTTGTTCGTTTTACTGGCGAAGAAGACAAGAATAAAAAATATGTAAGTTTTTTTAAAAATTGAAACTTATAATTAAGAATTTTTTTCAGATACATCAAATTATAATATTAATATCAAAATTTAATAAGATAATTTTTTTATTCAAACTCATTATCTATATTTCATTAGTGGTTTTCTCAAAAGAACAAACCAAAATTATTTGATTATTGTGTTTTAAAATTTAATAATTGATTTATTGTCCACTTTCATTCAGGGAATTGAGTTTGAGAGGAAAGTCAGAAGTGACGAAAAGGATATACAAGCAAAAAGGATTCATCATAAGGCACTTGGAAAAAAAGATATAGAGACAACAAAGTTTTCAGTGCCCAAAGTAATTTCAAAGCCTCTCTTTTTATTTGACAAATAGTTATGACAAGTTATTCTTAATACTCAATACTCAAGATTGGGATTCATATCAATACAATGTTATTACGTAGACATTATTTCACGGAGAAGTGCAGGAAGATGAATACACAACAATACGTGAAAATTTTGGCAACAAAAAAGAATGGAGATTCTTTTATAGGTAATCATTTTTATAACAAGTAATTTGTTGATGTTATTATGATTTGGTGCTTTACTCAACAAAGTGAGGTGTTATGTCTTCTGAGGTACTTGCAGGTCTCATAATACAGGAAACTATACAATGCACACACTATTTGATATGAGTGATTAGATATTTTCAATTCTTAGTTAAAAAAAAAAGTTCTAGATAGCTTCTCTAGCTTTGATTGTTTACATGTGCACAATATCCACAATGTGCTAGATACTTGAATGCTTTTGATTAATTGAGCTTTTCAGAGTAAGACTAATTATTATTTTATTTTAATGGTCATAACCCAAATAAATTGAAGGACAATTCGTTCAGGAACACAAACTTGTTATTGGAGATATCATATATTTTGTTCATTTTCTTGGCGAAGAAGACAAAAATAAAAAATTTGTAAGTTCTAAGAGAAAAGTAGATTTTCTTGATTATTATTTTTAAATTTCGGTAGTTGATTTGTTATTCACTTTCATTTAGGGGATTGAGATCGAGAGGAAAGAAGAAGGTCAAGGAAAGAGTTCAAATATGCTTGTAGAGAAAGGAGAGAGTTCTGGGGCAGCTGGTTCTAATTTCTAGGTCTCTTTTTTGCTATCCTAGTGAAGAGTTTTTAGTAATCAATTAACCTAATTCATATCTATATGTATGGATATGGACCTTAAACTTGGAAATTAGTTTTTGTGTGTGAATATGGACCTTAACTCTTAAAAATAAAAACTTAGATTTAAAAGTGTATTGACCTCATTCATTATCTATTGAGAGTTAAATTTTAGTATATATTTGTGTTGATTTATGTGCTATATGCTTGTATTTAAGGATTTTCATTATTTATTTAGAGATTACCTAAGAATAATCAAGATGGATGTTTGTATGAGAGTATCATAAAGCATTCCAATCAGATCATCAAATCACATCATCTTAGATATATTGCATGCTTTCTTATTATCTTTAATCATTTTTCCATGTCATTGAATTAGTCCTCATAGGGACTTCAATGAGGAGAGTACAACTCTTTCTTAGAAAGTTCAAAAATATTATGTGTAGACACCATCGCATTCTAAACACGCCAATTTACTTATGTAACCCAAAGTTTGTTCCTACACACCAACTCATTTATTTGGGCATGAATAATATTTCAATAGGTATCAATCTAACCTAGAAAAAAACACATTCAATTCACACATTATGAGGTATCTATTTGGATACGACCCTAATTTTCAACACATTGACAAGTTAGTTCTTAGCATATTCAACAACATATTCCTCTATTCAAAATATAAACTTTGTATGACATATTATTGCATTTAATTTAGCTCATGATCTTATCCTATCTAAATTTTATACAACTAGCTTATCATATGAATTTATAAACTATCAGTTCGAGATGTGATGATTGTATGTTATCATAGAAAATGCAATAGTTGTTTGAGGTAAATTTATTTTAAATCTAATTAGTAAATATAATTTTTTTATAATTGTGAAGTTGAAAATTACATATCTATGATCGTTTTGTCTATGTTTAAGGTTTACTTGTATTAGAGTAATTTTTATGTAATAACAAGTTCAACAAGTGACATATTATTATATTTAATTTAGTTCATGAGCTTATCCTATCTAAATTTTATCATTATAACTCTCAAAAGTTGGTTCTAATTTCTAGGTCTCTTATTTTCCATCCTAGTTAATATTTTTAAGTAAATAATTTACCTAATTCATATCTATATGTAAGGATATGGACCTTAAACTTTAAAAATTATTTTTGTGTGTGAATATGGACCTTCAACTTAAAAAATAAAAATTTAGATTTAAAAGTGTATTGACCTAATTCATTACCCATTGTGAGTTAGCTTTTAGTACATATTTTTGATAATTTATGTGCTATATATGCTTGTATTTAAGGATGTTAATTATTCATTTAGATATTACCTAGGAATAATCAAGGTGGGCATGTGTATGAGAGAATCACAAAGCATCCCAATTGCATCATCAAAATAACATCATCATCCTAGGTATATTGCATGCTTTCCTATTACCCTTAATCATTGTTCTATGTCATTGAATAAGTCATCATAGGGACTTCAATGAGGAGATACAACTCTTCCTCAGAAAGTTCAAAAATGTTGTGCATAGACACCAACCCATTCTAGACACATGTACAATGTGTTGAGGAAAATCTTGTGTATTCATCAATTCCCTACCAATTTACTTATGCAACCCAAATTTTAATCCTATACACCAACTCATTTCTTTGGGAATTATTCTTAGCATATTCAATAACATATTCCTCTATCCAAAATACAACTTTGTATGTCATTTCATTTCTTTAAATTATATATTTAATTCTACATTTTTTGTTCGTAGCTCCTAAATTCTTAGGGCTTATCATTGTTTAATTATTTTCCCTAGCACATATAAATGTGAGGTTATCTAATATTTACAATTTTATGAATATAACCTTCTTACATGATCTAGGATTCTTTCCTTATTTTATTTAGGGTTTTCAACTCTTTAAAAAAATCACACCTTTTAACATCACATTAGGCTTTGAATTCCCTTTTCTTTCCTTTCAATTGCTATAGATTTCTTTAGTGTTTTTTTATCCATTGTGTGTGTAATTTATACCACTAGAACCACCCTTAAGCTATGGTTTCATTTATTCATATATTTTATTGCTAGCTATTTTTCCTAATTTTACATAAGATCTTACATTGATTTTATATCCTTTAGCCTTTAGAGTTTTGTGATGTATTTATGTACCTAGGTATCATCCAAATATTTAATTTCTCTTTAGAAGAATTCTCGTGTGAATATTAAAATATCTACCAATTAGGTTAGAATGATGTTTCGATGATATTACCATGATAAATATTTTGTTATGACTTCTATTGCACATAAGATTGAGAACTTTGATTATGGGGGATATTTAGAATATCAATTTCAATCTTCGCATGAGCTTGCTAATTTATCTAAGGTGTATAGTTAGAAGCATTTGGTTTAATATTTTTATGATATTTTTCTCACTAAACCATTTCCAATTTAGAAACCTTTAAGGAATTTGTTGGTAAAGTTGCTCCTAGTTTTGTGAATGGTGTGCCTTCTTGACAATATACTCTTGGGGGATTCAATTAGATAAAATAATGGTATTATATCTACATTTTTAGGATATTATTAATAAAATATCTAATTTCTTCCTAACCCTTAATTTTATATACTTTTGATACCCATTTGCTTTAATAGCATAATTTTAAAATACCTACCCATTTTCACCAAATATTTTATGTACACTTATTTATATTACTTTATTCCTTTATTAATCCCGCCCTATCAACCAAGAGAAATAACCCCACCTCTATCTAACTCTAAAATAATTTTAATTATCATCACATCCATTAAATCCTCAATATATACACATCATTGTTACACCATTTCTAACTAATCACCGTAGTAACAAATATCTCAATCTTAGTATACATATTATTCTAAATTATAATGCAAATGTTTTAAAGGTATTTTATGGTTCAAGTTCAAGTAGTTTCATAACATCACTCAAAAATTTCCAATGACTAGTTTTAGAAAAACCTTCTAGCATTATAGTGAACTTACATGGCCTTTGTGTGACCATCATTTTATTTATTTACTATATTTAGTTTAGAATTAAGCAAGAAACCATATGATTATGAGGATTTGACCCAATATAAGACTATGTGTTGCAAAAAAGATAGCTTCATGACCCTAGAAAGACCAAAAATAGTGCATGGAATCTCCTTTAAATTAACTATGTAAAGTTATTTGTAGAGGTGATTTGGAACACCACGCCCCTTCTTCACATGTTTCGTTGCCCAAAATACTTAACCATATCACTTTAATTATATTAAACTTTACCCTTAATATTGAAAGAGTATATTGGATCAAGTTTCTTTCATGCCTCCTTCCATTCCTCCTCTACCATGTTGGAGATTATTGCTATACCTAGTTTCCATATCAATATTTATGTATCTACTCCTCCTTAATCCCATGCCACTACCTTTACACCTCATTTTTATTCCATCTCTATGAGTCATATGACTACTCATATTTATTTTATGGTTGATCCATCACCAATTCTAAGATTGATATCTCTATTCCTTAGTCAATACCACATTCCACTCCTCTAACCATAGTCATGCTCATACCTTATTATTATCTTTCTTATCAACTTTTCTTTACCTAATCTTTTGTATCTCTTTTTCTTACTACCACCTTCTCTAACTTTTCCTTAATGCAATTATTTCAAAATAAATATAGAGTGGATAATAAAGTTTTTTACCATTCCTAATCATCAAGATAAACATAAATATGTTGAACTGTAAAATTTACAAATTATATTTGAGATTTTTTCTTATCCTTTACCTAGTGGTTTTTAGTAATTCAATTTGAAATGTATAATAGAAAAAGTGATCCCAATTCATATTTGAGATCCTTCACTACTACATATTTAGACTTGGTTATGTGTATGAAGACAAAATCTTGACTATGCTATTTCCATGTCCCTTCAAGGATTATGATGTTCAGTAGTTCTTATATTTATCTCACATATCTATTCATTATTTTTTTAAATAGCTAAATTAACTATTAATAACTTCAAAGTTAATATGGGATAGAGAATATTACTATTAATTTTTTAATGTTCACAAGGACCTATTGAGTACATACATGAATATTTAATTAGATTTTAGTACTTATGATATAAGTTACACCATCAATTTATGATAATAAATTTAAAAATAAAATTAAAATTAAAGTGATTGCACCCACCTCTTTGAAATAATGTTTACTTTAATAGATTTTATTATTTTTTTGAGTATGTGTTCTTATGTAATTGAATTAAATTTGCATGATTCCAATGTGATCAATTATGGTTCATTTTATCATAGTTTTTCTACACCTTCTTATCATTTTGAATTCTAAAATTCTAACATTTTTTAGAGGGTAATGATTATATAAAAATAAAAATAAAAAATCTACATCATGTTTATAATACTTATAATGTTGTGGATTTTAAGCCCCACTCTTTTATAAATCCTACCAAGCTATAAGAGCCTTTCGATAGTGTGCTTCAAAATTTGTTGAGTTCTATTTTGATTACTCTTCTAAGTATTCATATATTAAATTCAATTAAAGAGATACCTAATAAATGAGAATGCAATTTACGAAATTCATAGAAAATAATCTTAAATCATAAGGTGCAATATTTGATAGCGAAAGAACCTTAAAGAAAAATGTTTATTTAATTGGTTTTAAAAAATATTAGGTCTTTTTGTGTAGGACTATCTTTAAAAGCGGGTGCAAATTAAATTTATCTAAGGCATATCCAATGATTCTAACAATAATTTACAACCACTAGAGATAGGACTATCAATTATTTTGGACCGTAGATAAACTATGCTAAATTAGGACAATCAAAGCATGTTGAAATTGACAATCAATAATTTGACCAAGTATTGTCCAGAAACAAATATTGGTAAATAAGCAGCTTTCGATGCACCTATGAGATGAAGTGATCCAAATGAAAATTACTCATAATACTACAAATGGAATTTAGGAGCTAATAGGTCTAAAGGATAATGTCACCCTATGTAAAATGGCCTACTTGATAGCATTGCCAAGTCCTGATAGCTACCGTGATAGTATTTTCTAAGATATTCCCTTAACCAAGGAGCAAGTGGAGGCATGAAATTTGTTAAGGAGATTCTTGGTAAATTTTCTTATCTCCTTAGAAGTGTTCATCTATAAGTAATTGATAGAAAGAATGTAATTTTTAGAAAATTAAAGGGGTCTCAATAAACATGATTAACAAAAATAATGCAACTTGAAGGGATTGAGTTATTTCACTTGGTAAATAGAATGGCGTAGGTTTGGAACTATTAGGGAGTTATTTCTGTTTGTCTATTCTAGAGATGTTATTTTTTTAATTGTTTTTAATAAATATTGGTTCTCTTTTTATTAATAAGCATCTATATCTATTAATTATAGATAATAATACACATATTCACAAAAAAAAAATTGGGTGGTAAAAAGGAACACCTCAAAATTCAAATGGGAAACACTAGAAAGTTGAAAGTCACATGGGCCATGCTTAGAAAGTAGAAAGAATATTACAAAAATATATTAAAAATTGCTAAGTGGCCATGGAAATTCCAATAGAGGGAAGTTGATCCTTGTCATTCAACTTGCCCCATATAATAGTGAGGGTCAAAGTGATGTCAAGGGGATCCCAACCATCATCATCCTTGTATTTATCTTCTCACCAAGAGAGAGAAATTTTCAGATCTAACCACAAAAACCATTTGGAAGAGTTGGTTAGAAAATTAAATTTATCTAAGGCTACCTTCAACAATTCTAACAATAATTTACAACCATTAGAGCTAGGACTATCAATTAGTTTGGACCCTAGATAAACTATTCTAAATTATTATAATCAAAATGTGAAAATTAACAACCAATAACTTGAACAAGTAATGGAAACAAAGATTTGTGAATAAGTGGATTTAGATGCACCTATGAGATGAAGTGATCCAAATAAAAATTACTCATAATATTCTCATATGCAATACTACAAGTGAAATTTAGGAGCTACTAGGTCTAGAGGATAATGCCACCCTATGCAAAATGGCCTACTTGATAGTCTTGATAGATACCATGATAGTATTTTTATAAGATATTTGTGTTGGCATATGGCTAATTAGTTGTCATTGATGGCAACGAAGTCATTATTCCGGTTGCAGAGATCAAAATTGCACAAATAGAAAAGAGAAAGTTTACCCCATTGAAAAAAACATGAAGTATGCTTCCCAAATCATCATTTTAGGATCATCATTTTTATTGGATCCCTAGGATAGTTTTGTTAAGCATATATGTTACCTCTTATTTTAGAGTTTTTAATACCATTGTCGATCTGAGTTAGAAGTCCGAGGAATGATTTTTTGTGCTTATTTGCTCATTGTGACCAGTGAATGTAGCATATAGGTAAGATGTATAAGGAGTAATTGTTTTAATGTTTTCATGTCGAACATTTTGTTTTAGGTCCTAGCTATGTCATGGTTATTTTGTAGACATGCAAAATTAACATTGTGCATTCGATCAGGTTAATTCATTAACTAAACTAGATTTCACATTAGGTCCATTCATCACCTTCATCCATTCATTAGGTAATCTCATCTCCTAAAGTCATTAGCTTAAATCAAATAAATAAAACTTGATCTCTATGTCATCCCTTTAATTAAATAAATCAAACATTTATTTAATTAAATCCAATCCATATTTCATCTTTTAGAGTTTAATCTAAATCAATGTTTAAAATCATGAAGTCAAAACTCTCACCTAATCATCATTAAAGCCTGACTTCTAATCCTAATTATCCTAACCTAACCCACCCACTTGCATTCTCTAAATTTAGCCACTTGCACAAATAAATCAATTTATTGATTTATTAAAACACTCATTTTCACTCAACATAGCCCTCAAGTTTGAAAATCATGACAAGTTGGTTTGTCCCTCCAACATAGCATTTATTTCTCTTTCTTGTCCCCTCTCTAGGTTGTACTTTGAGTTTGAGATTTCAGGTTCTCCCTTCCCAAATCTTTGCACGCATCCATTTCGGCCTATCACCACTTGACAGAGTGCCCTCTACTATTAGGACGGATCTTTTAGTCCATTCTTACATTTGGCAATCTCTCATCAAGAAAATCTATAAAGGGCATGATATAATTCTGTCATCACAACTTTTTATGCAAGGTTACTCTCTTGTTTTGAGAACTCATCTTGCTCTTCATCCTATTTGCATTTGCATTATCTTAAGCTTTGATCAAGGATTGGGAAAGGGTCACTTGCACATGTGACAACAATCCACTATGGAATGGAAATAGCATTAAATTGTTTTCAGGTATTTTTAGTCGCCCTATTGCTCCATTTATTTGCGTTTTGGAAGCATTTTGCAAAGGTATTTCATGGGCATTTTGATAGATTTTGCAAAATACTAACCCCTACATGAAGTTTAGTGTTTGCAGATTTCTAATGGATGCTTCACAGACCCGAACGGGTACACATTATAAATTTTTCATGATCTAAGCCAACATATGGAGAATATTTTGTATCTTATTTGAAGCTGACATATAGTAATTGAATTCTAGCTATCAAATATATATGTGAGTTTGGGAAATTCATTTTGTATGGATGATGTATGATGTGTGTGTAGAGCAGAGTAGATGCATGTGTGAATATTAGAAGATTAGTTGAGTGAATTTTGCTTAAATATAGAAGAGGATTTTGTGAAGAGTATTGAGGCAAAAGTAAATGAGAAGTGTAGAGAGTCCTATGAAGGTTTAGATTTTGATTCATGAGCTTCACCAGAACTGAAACCAGACATTTGTAGATGTTATCTTCTCAATTCACCTTTTTTCTTGTAATCACAATAATTTTGTATGGCAATGAGCCTTCCTTATTTTGAGCAGTGAGCTTTAGGCAGTGTGCCTGAATGCATGTGCATTCCCTTTTCTTCATACTTTTAACATAGTAGAAATTGTGATTAATATCCATTGGTTTCCCCAATAACAGGGTTTCCACGTAAAAATCTTGAATGTGCAGTCATTTTGATTGTTTCTTTAATATGCTTGCATGTTTATTCGAGTTAAATACTATGAATGGTTTATGATTTGAATTGAAGTTTAAAATTTTTTGAACATTGATTCTACCCCCTCTCTCAATGTTCATGATTCCAACAATTGGTATCGAGAGCCTGAGTTCCTTTAAATTTTAATAACTTGAGGTGGATCTTGGAATACAATAGACTCTTATGGTCTTCAACAACATCTTATGGTGACACTTCATGATCTTGATTAGTCTAAAGTAGAAGTCATGGAATTAAAAGAAAATCTTGTGGATGCCAAAAAAATCATTCAATCATTGAAGGATAAAATCAATGAGTCAAGAGAAAAGAGGAAGGAACTTTGTGATTAGCTAAAGAAAAAAGAAAATAAAGGCTTGGAAGATGTTCACCTGAATCGGACCCTAAAAGAAATAACTGAAGAATGTGAAAAACTTGCTAGAAACAATGCTACTCTAAATCTTGAGATGGAATCTGTGGCGATGAAGCTAACTAAGGAGATTGAAGAAAGGAAGAACAATGAGGAGAATCTGGCCTAGTCCTTAAAAGAAAAATCTGAAGAATGCAACAAACTTAATAGTGGATTCATTCAACTAGAGATTGAATTACAACAATCTAGGAATAATGAGCAAGAGCTTGAAAGACAAATATTTATTCTCAAAGATGAACTCACTGCTACAAATAAATACAAGGAGAAGTTTAGGATTAGTTTTGCTAAGCTTGATGAGCTAACTAAAGGATAGAAGGATGCAAATGATAAGCAAGGTCTTGGCTATGAGAAGGGAGAGAACTTTGATTTTGAACATAAGGATTCTAGACAAAGAGATTAGATGAACAAAGGAAGAAGGTATCCGATAAGACAACCCAATGCTCAGAATTTTAATGGTTATTTCTTTTCTTGTAATAAATTTGATCATATAGCTTCCCAGTGTAGAAGAAAAGTAAATTCAAGCAGTCCATCATTTCCCAATCAGTGTTTTAGTTGTAATAAGTTTGGTCACAAGTCAATTGAATGTAGAAGTGTGTCTATCAGTATAAGGAATGTTAAATGCTATACTTGTGGAAAATTTCCAAGGCATATTGCAAATCAATGCATATTAAGAAGAAATCAATGGAATGAATGGTCTAAACAAAGAAATATGGTGTGTTAAAATTGCAACAGATTTGGCCACATTGCAATATTTTGTAGGAACAAAAACATGGATAGAAGAGGTCCAGTATACAAAGGAAGAATTTCACAGAAAGAGGATAAAG
>VDFB02168354.1:0-19742 GCA_007258455.2 Sequoia sempervirens
CAGACAGCCCAACCAAGGAGAAGGACCTCCCATAAGAGTAGCTACAGCCAAAGAAACAACAATTAGCTACAAGACAAAAAGCAAATAGTGTCATCCGCTAGATGACGAAATAGGGAAAGGACAAAGAATGTTTTTTAATTGAAAATCTAATTGGGGGTAGGTGAAACCCTATTTTGTAATGAATCTTGGCCACACAATTGTAATGAATCTTGGCCATTCATTTGACTTTTGGGAAACTATAAATAGAGCACTCCCCTCATTTGCAAAAGAGAGAGTTGAGTTGTTGTAAAGGCATGCTGCTGAAATTTATGAGAAATAGCATTGACTTGGTGCATTTCCTTGTTTTCTCTCATGTCAATTGATTCACTTCTCCAATATTAGATGTTTAGTTTAGATCTCTTTGTTGTTTAGTTAGCTGTTCATGTTATTTTGATAATTTTAGGAATGTTGTTGGCTAATTGTGAAAATTCTTGTTTTGTTGATGATCCCTTAGTCCATTACTTTTCTTTGTTTCTTTGAGGTAGATAGTACATTACCAAAGTTAACTTTGGATGATTAAAGCGCCCCAAACACTTATCTTTAGTTCATGCATGTATGTGGTGGATGAAGGATAAAAATCTGCAGCCCTTAGAAGATAGCACAATTTCCATGATACTGTGAAATCCCTGGTTAAGTGGGATATTGTTTTGAAGGAATTGTCCATTGCAGGAACTCCATTATCACTGTTCGCAGCAAGCTTTAGGCTTAGGAACTTTTCTCCCCCTTCGCTCTTTTTTCACTTTCTTTAGAAACTGAACAATACCAAGGTTCATTGCATCTTATAAAGCCAAATCTAACAACTAGATGGAGTTTGAGACTGCTGTTTGAACCTACAGCCAACGCATAACTGCTTTCATGCTAAAAAACTCCTTTTCCAAGATCCAACTTCATGCTTTGTGCTCACTTTGTATTTCTGTAAGGCCGCCTTGTGATTCCAGCAAATCACATCAAACTACTGAGGTATCTTAGCACTGTCATGACCTGACACCCGAAAGACCTTGGGATAGTGTTCTGCAACTCGATTGTGGGAGATTGTCTTTCAAGAGAGGTAGTGCACCTGTGCACTGCCTGTGTTGTGAAGTGCATAAAAACACCATCAACAAAACTGGCGCTAGAAGGAGGGCAGCGATCAGAATACTAAGCTACGGGAAAAAGCGAAGCTGGATCAGATCGGATCATTCTCCCCGGAAAAGTTTCAAAGGATTCTACGATCAGCACCAAATAAGGGAGAATTTGAAGAATTGCAGCCTCTCACGAGGGCAAAACGAGCAGAAGGAAGCAGCTCCGCCTCTCCCTCTTCCTCCATCCCATCCGCCTCCATTTCACCCCCACCTCCATTTGGCTGGCCTTCATCTTCCACTCAACCATCTCCAACATCATTTGCACATCTTCTTTCCGGCAGCCGGGGGTTCGCTCCTCTCCCGGCCCTCTCAGCCCAAAGCACAGTCCAGGCAGCCATAGCTCAAGGGCAGCCCCATATTGTGGTTGTATTGCCAATACAGCCCCAAATACCTGTTCTCCAACAGCAAGTGCCACCTCCACCTCACCCCATGGCTTGGCTTGCGCATAACCCTTCGCCGATACACTTTGCTGTTTACAATGATATGCCCAAGAATTCGGAGTGCTTTTGTTCGAAATTCCATCCACGTGACATGCAAAAAACAGCCGAAGAGCATATCAAGATATTCGAAACGGCGATTACCGAAATGCAGGTGGGCCACGAGGACGTGGCGTGTCGCCTCTTTCTGCATTCGTTGGGAGAAGATGCCTTCTACTGGTACATCAATCTGCCGCAGGGATCGATCACCTCGTGGACCCTGATGAAGAATGCCTTCCTGCAGAAGTACAAGATTCCTGTCAACCCCGATGACCTTTACCAACAGTTCATGTCCATCAGAAGAGAGGTCAACGAACCTATTGGCTCCTTCAATGATCGCTTCCATCGGGCTCACATGAGGCTTCAGGATCCGTACCTCCATAATGATGTGGCTGCTCTGCCAGTTTACTACGCGGCCCTAGATAACCTCACGGCAGCGCTGGTAAAAAGGATGCGCCCGCCGCCTGCTACCTTACTCACCGCCTATGCAGAAGCCGTTATTGCAAGTGCGGATTTGGGACAAAATATCTCCAACCCTCTGCCCTCTTTGGGGCCCGTCGCCCACCCAATGCAAATTCAGGGGCTCAATCAGGCGTTTGCTCACCAAACTCCTCTCATGAACCAGGTGCCACAATTGTCTATGGTGCCGCATCCGGGGCAGCTGTTGAATTATGCGCCTCCCGCGACGTCTTATTTGCAGCCCCAGTAGCAGTATAGCTATTCCCAGATAGCTCTACAGCAGCAGACATATTCCCAACTGCCCCAGGCACCGTTGCATTTATCGGGACCGGATTTTCCTCCGGCTTATCAAAATCAGCCGGCAGCCTCACCCGCGTTTCTCCAAAATCCGGCCCCGTCGCCTGGAGGTGTAGCTGAGAAGGATAAGCTGGAAGAGCTGACAGAGATGATCAAGAAGATGTCCACGGAGATGACGCATCTGAAGAACCAGAATAATCAGCTGCAGGCCTCCCAACGTAATTTTTAGGCCAACCTTAATAGGGACAGTCGAGAGTCTCGGGACAATAGAGATAACAGGGATAATCGTGAAGCGGGCACCTCCTCTGGGTAGAATTATGAGAGGGGGCAGAACTCCAATCAAAATGCAGAAAGGAGGCCTTCCCAGAGGCAAAACCGCGTATGGAACACCAGGCCCAAAAACAGTGGTGTCCCCACGCCATTCGATCAACCGGCAGGCAATGACAGAACATCCAACGGTGTGTATCTGGCCGAGATAGCTTTGTCCGGATGGTGCCGACTTCACAAAACTAGCAGGCATTCTGAGCTGGACTGCCCTGAGTTCCAGACAGCTGCTGAAATCTTCCAAGTGGAGGTACAAAATGCTGTCGATAATGCCAACTGCAGGGATATTGTCCCATAGGAGCCCTACGATTCCTCATGTCTGGTGGTCAATCAGGCGCCGTTTCCGTGAGGCGATCGCAACGAACCCGAGGCCGAGCCCACCCCTATTGATGATGAGAAAGCGCAAGAGGTAAGTAACGAATCAGCTTTAGCTCAGCTTTTTGATTCGGTAGATAACGGTCCGGTGGATGAAGAAAAGCCATTTGTGGATGAGGTCTACATGTTCCATCAACGGTCGAGTCCTTATTTCCTTAGAAATAGACAAGCCGGTGGACCCTTCACAACTTCTACCCCACCGAACAACTTCGCTACCCCGCCTGATCCAAATGCTAGCAATAACCCAGGGCTCCCTCATATACCCGCCCAATATCTCAGCAAGAACCAATCCCAAAACCGACCGCAAGGTTAGCCTCAGAGCCAACCCCAAAATCCGCCTGGGCAAACCAAGATTCAAACCCCTAGTTCTCCCATAGGCCAAGCTTTTAGCTCTGAAAACGAGCAAATGGGTGAATATGTGGCGGAAGAGTTCAAGAAGGTCAAAATTAATTTGTCGGCCTTCGAATTACTCAAAGTTCCTGCCGTAAGGCATGCCTTTTTTAGGGTTCTGAATGAGACTCCCTCATCTAGCACGACACAAGAGACCCTAGCCAAGAGGGTAACCTTCGAGGAGCTCAGGGAGGAACGGGAAGCACAGGACAATACCGGAAGAAGGAACGGTGTGCCCGTAAATCAGTCGGCAAATAGATACCTTGAAAAGGAGCCAGAAAGGGCTAGTAGACAACCTCCTAAGGACCAGCAATTTAAACAAACCAAGGATACAGGCAGTGACAAGAACAAAGGCCAAATAGCTCAAATGGACACACCCGTGGGTATCCTCCAAGGGAGACCGGAAACTCCCCCGTTCCTAACTACTATTAGGGTCTTTGGGAAGAATTTGCACAACTGCCTGCTCAATTCAGGCGCGTCTGCCAACGTCATGCCCTTGGCCATATGCAAAGCTCTTGGCATTACCCCCACGCCTTCAAAGAGAAAGGTCACCCAACTGGACAAAACAGAGATTAACATCGTGGGCGAAATAAACCGCATCCCCATGCAAATCGCTGTAGACCCCCGGATACAGCAAGTTGTGGACATCCAAGTGGTAGACATACTTGATGCCTATGGAATCATTCTGGGGAGAGAGTTCACCAAGGCGCTAAACGGATACACCGCCACCGACCTTTCTCACATGTGGCTGCCATGAAAGGGGCTGCCAAATCAGATTCGTATTGACCGTGAACCTCGGATGAAATATATGATCACGGAATACAATAATCTCAGCGAGGTGCTGTTCGCTGAGACCGACTTGGGGAATTATCGCCCTTTTGCTTACCAAAATGAGCTCGAGTTTCAGGAAGAACGGGCAGATGAGGTATTGCTGGTATTATGTAGTCCCTCGGCGGGTTCCGAGCAAATGCCCCCAGATGCAGAAATGTTGGCAGAAGCTGATGATGAGCCGGACAAAGATGACAACTGGGGATTGCTCGATGGCTTCCAGGATTTCATACTTAAGTGTCTGAAAAATCGGCTTCAGCCCTAAAACTAGAATGAATTTCGGGGATCTCTTGTTGCGGCGGATGCGGGGAGTACACAATGTTGCTTACTCAAATTTGCATTTGCTTGTGCCAAAGCGGCGGTGGGCATTAAGAAAGCCGCTGCTCCTCCGACAGAAACACCAAGGACAACACCAGAACCACCTGCTGATCGTTGCCTCGACCCGAAAAACCTTCATAAGATCACAAGGCCCACTGTCCAGCCAAAAGAGAACGAAGGCTCAGTAAGACCCGAAGATAAGGAATCCTTTGAATGCTGGACGCTCCGATTCGATGGATCGAAGTCCAGACAAGGAGCCGGAGCAGGAATCGAACTCATCAGTCCAACGAATAAGACATTTCTCGCTACCCATTGATTGCAGTTTTATTGCACCAATAACATGGCAGAATATGAGGCCTTAGTCCTTGGCCTTCTTATGGCCTTGAGGAAAAATGTGAGTACTGCAAATCTTCGGGGATTCCGCACTTGTGGTTAAGCAGGTCAAGAAATTGTACTCCTGTCATGACCGGAGACTCACCAACTATAGACACAGGGTGTGGGATCTCCTAGAGGGCCTAGATGCGGTCAACATACAATTGATCCCTCGTGCTCAAAATCGCACAGCTGATGCCTTGGCTCAAGCAGCTAGCACGTTACAGCCCCTCTCGTTGTCTGGGCTCAAGAAGTTCACTGTTGAGCTAACATCTACGCCATCGGTCCCGGACAATGTTACCCACCTACAGGTCTTCAATGATGATAAGCATATCCTCCAGTTCATCACAAGTTTTGATGTCTTCGCTGCCCAAATAATTGATGAAGCTGATCCGCAGGAGGCTGAATTGGACATAGAGGGGGTTATCAATCTGAAAACCAACACGATCCCCAGAGGTATGGTTCAGCTGGAGCATGTATTCGACCTGGATCAGATTAGGGATCAGGATCGGCAAACAAAAAAGGAGGCTATAAGCAGCCAGTGCAATGCTCACAACCTAGGAATGGCCAAGGATACCAAGAACATTTTTATTGGGAAGGTATGTACGCCCGAGGAAAAGAAGGGAATCACAGATGCATTGAAAAGATATTCTGACGTGGTGGCATGGAGTTACGAAGACTTGAAAACATACGACACCTCTGTCATCACGCACACTATCCCTCTGAAGACGGAAGTAAGACCGTTCCGCCAGCGGCAGCGCCCTATTAATGCCTTGTTGGAACTTGTCGTTTACAAGGAGGTACAAAAATTACTTTCAGCAAGAATCATCTTTCATGTTAGGCACTCTATGTGGGTGGCTAATTTGGTCCCGGTCAGGAAAAAGAATGGAAAGATCAGATTGTGTGTGGATTTCCGCAATCTCAATCGCGCCTCAGAAAAGGACAACTATCCGGTGCCTTCACTGGATGAAGTGCTACAAATTGTCAACGGCTCCCAGATGATGTCGTTCCTCGACGGATACTCCGGGTATAATCAAGTAATGGTACAATACGAGGATCGCCACAAGACTGCGTTCACCACTAAGTGGGGGACATTTGCATACAGAAGAATGCCGTTCGGGCTCATCAACGCCGGCGCCACTTTCCAACGCGCCATGGATATCGCTTTCAAGGACCTGATTGGAAAATGTATAATCATCTATATGGATGATTTGACCGTATTCTCCAAGAAGCGAGGTGATCACGTCTCCGACCTATGCAAAGTATTTCAGAGATGCCGGGAATTCGGGGTTTCTCTCAACCCCAAGAAGTGCATTTTTGGGGTGACCGAAGGCAGACTACTCGGGCACATCATCTCAGAGCAAGGAATTTCCATTGATCCTAAATGCATTGAGTCGTTACTCAAGATTCAACCCCTAGGCAGTAAGAAGGAATTAAAGTCTTTCTTGAAAGTCCAACTTTGTCGGCGGTACATCGCGGTTGCGGGAGGTGGTAAAATCTCTCAATACCATATATATAAGCGGGCAGCTAAAGTTGAATGGATTTTTGAGGCCAAAAATCATTTGAGGAAATCAAAGCGGGCATTAACAGGGCACACGGTGTTAGTCTAGGTCAGTTATCACGAAGCCGTTCTACATCTACTCATTTGCTTGAACATTCTTGTTCTAGTATGTTGACCCAAAAGGATGTGAGAAGGAAATGAGCATCAGTGCGCTATGAGGGAACCCCTCAAAGATCTTGAATTAGCGTTACCACAATATAGAAAGCGGTATGCTCGTTAGGGAGTAAAGAAATTTAGACACTACATTCTATGCAACAAGGTGTTATGATAAATGAGCCAGTCAAACGGCTTCTCCGCCAAAAGCGAGTTGGGCGAATGAAGGGAGCTAAGTGGGTCACCACAACTCCAAGAATATGATATGATCCAACTTGATAAAAATTGATGAAGCGGAACACTCACGATACAATGGCGAAAGCTTGGCGGCGAAGGCGAACACGAACTCCGCGGTCTGACAATATAAACGAAGAGCGTCTCCAGGGAGAATGGTACCAGGCGTCGTTGTGCTCTGCTTCAAATCATAAGTGTCGCCCGCGCTCACGCAAGAGTCAAAGAAGAGGCCCTCGGATTGAAAAAGCAACGTTTATATATTTAGAGTTTCCATTCAGCACCTAAGAGAATCATGAGGAGTTTGTTAAAGATGCACCGACAGGGAAGTAGAAACTGGCGTTAGAGGAGTTTACCAGCTTTCAAGTTTGAGTAGGGCCATGGCGCCGGGTTCTTCTGACACATGTCCGTGAATAAAGTAGGGAATTCACTATTATTATAGTCTTCAAGGATGCTTACATTGCCGTATTAGTTCATGTCATCTTGTCATTTCCTGGGAGAGGAATGCTGCTATCCCACTACAGCCCGTGCTAGAGGTAAGGCCTTTTGCACAATGGGGTCTCGACTTCATCGGTCCGGTAAGCCCTCCATCATCGGCGGGACACAGGTACATTCTGACCGCTACTGATTATTGTACTAGATGGACAGGAAGCAATAGTTTGTAAGCATTGTACAACTGAAGTAGTTACTGATTTCTTAGAAAGTTTCATTTTAAATCGCTTTGGTTGTCCGTATGCTTTGGTATGTGATAATGGACCTGCCTTCGCCTCATTGAAATTTTCCAGCTAGGCGTTTGACTATGGGATTGCCCTCAAATTCTCATCTAATTATTACCCTCAGGGCAATGGTCTTGCCGAGTCCACAAATAAGAATTTGATTACCGTGATCAAAAAGCTGTTAGATAGGAACCCCAAGGACTGGCATACCCAGCTCCGGTTTGCCCTTTGGGCTGATCGCACCCGCCATAAGGCCGCCCTTGGTGATTCCCCGTTCCACCTTGTCTATGGTCTTGAGCCAATATTCCCCATCCACCTAAAAATTCCTACTCTTCAGTTCATCAACGACTTCTATGAAGGAGGAGATCGTAGGGAGGCTCGTTTAGCTGAACTTTTACATCTAGAGGAAGTTCGAGACCGCGCAATAGAAAATTTCGCCAAACATCAGGGCGTAGTGAAGAGATGGTTCGACCGCCGAGCCAAAATCAAGGCCTTTAGGATTGCAGACTTGGTCTTATATTGGGACAAGGCCCACGAAAAGAAAGGGGGACACAATAAATTCGATAAGCTCTGGCTTGGCCCCTTTCAGATAGCCGAGATTTTGGGAGATAATGCCTTCCGCTTAAAGAACTTAACCAGTGAAAATGTCCCGTTGCCAGTCAACGGGCAGCACCTGAAGCATTACTTCCAGGCTTGAGCTCCTTCGAGCTCTTTGCTGTAAATATCTGTGCATAGGTTAGAGTAGTTGCTTTCTTGCTTGTTTGCGTTTTGTTCGCGTCATTTTTTTTGCTTTCTCCCCCCGGCGGTTTTGTTTCGAAAGAGGTTTCCCGCTCCTTTGTGGTGGCCGTGCTTGCCTGACAAGCGGTTCACTTTGCTGTCCGTTCTTTGTGTTATGTGGCTAAACATTCACTCTAGATTATCGGTCTTTGCAGAGCTGTCCGCGAATGATTTCCCTGTCTGAATTCTACTCAGAACTTGACCCTTCGCCGGATCTTCTTATCCACATCTCGGATCTCGCACAAATTGCATAAATAATAAATTCTGAAGGGCCGTGCTATGGTTGTCACGACACCCAAGTGAGTGAAAAATCTTAAGTCTACTCCAATGACCACTGGAGTCTCAAACCCATTGTAGGCTTCACTGCTTACCCGGTCGAGCTACACGGTAAAAGAGAAATAAAATATCAAAGCAAAAGGAGAAAAAAGAAACTCTGAAAAAGAAAAATAAATGACCGTATGGGCGTTCGGATAACTTTACTGGGGCTATGGACGCCTGATTGGCAGCGGGGCAATGTCCAGGTTACTTTTGGTGTTAGGCAACTTACGTAGCTCACTTGGTTAAAGTAATAACCCTGGTTACTATCTCTAGGAAAGGAATTAACTCACTTCACACACACTTTTGAGATGTCATGTAAGCTGACCCAATTAAGGATCTCATTCTCCCGAATTCATCCTTGGAAGCCGTTTCTGGTCTGCGAAACCAGAGATTTTGGGTCCTGAATGAATATTTATCCCTAGAACGCTCCGGAGCGTTCTCCAGCGGAGTCGCCATTTGTTGTGCCCTCAGCACACACGCCCTGTTCGGAATGGGGACCCTCTTTTCTTTCACCTTGTCGGGTCCGTCGGGGCTGCCTCGTTTTGCGTGCCCCTCTTTTTTAACGTTTTGCATGGTCGATATTACCCTAAAGTTTCATCCTAAAATCGACCGTGGTTTCCCTTATGGTTTTTTGCTGCCCTCCGGGGCCTCGTGGGTTCCTTGGGCCTTTCGGGCTTTGGGGCGGCCCTGGGCCCCTCTGGGCCCGGGCTTCCGGGGTTCCCTTATCGGGTTTCCCTCTTTCATTCGCCGCCCCGGCGGCGTTTCCTTGGCGTCTTTCCGCCCTCTGGAGCCCGCCCAGCCAGTTGCTGTTCGATGGTCTTCGGGGATTCCCCGGCCGGCCCCTGCTCCTTCGGGCCCCGGGGGCCGGAAGTCCGCCTCCGGACTTCCGTCCCGGGATCGTCGTCTGCGACGGCAATCCTCCGTCGGCCGGCCATCTCTCGGGCCCCCGGGCGTCTTTCGTCTCCGCCGTGCAAACCAAAGCTCTCGGCGGCGAACTCCCGGCGGCCGCCCGCCCTTCGGGCCCCCAGGTCTTGTTCGCCACCCCCGTCGCAATGCAAACCAAAATCTCATGGCGGCGATCCCCCTGCGGCGCCCCGCCCTTCGGGCCCCCGGGTCTTGTTCGCCTCCGCCATTCGAAGTCCTCGCAAAGTTTTGCGGCGGCCGTCATTTCGCGGCTTCCCGCCTGTCGGATCCCGAAACCCTCGTCGCCGCCGCCGACCCAAATTTCAAACCGACTGACTTTTGGCGCGATCGTACGAGGCATTTAATGCACGCATTAATGGCGAGGGGTATATAAACCGTGGTCCCCAATGTCTTTTTCACTTGGCAAATTCGAGCAAATTGGAGCAGCGGTTGAATTAGAGCCCACTGCAGTCTGCATCAACGCGATCATCGGCATCAACCTCGCTCCGTCGACTCCACCAGTGGATCCCATCACCTACCCGCTTAACGAGTTGCAGGTAGGCCATCCTCGTTCGCCCTCCCGCTGTTTTCGATCTTTTTGAGGATTTGGTTAAAAAGACCAATGAATTAAATGGCATAAAATTGAACAACCTCCAATCACGCTCCAAACCCACGTTTTAGAAATTCGGTAAACCCATCGCGTTGACCCCCGTGTCGATCCGGAACTCGCCCATTGCGCAGTTGTTCTTCGCGCAGGGCGACCGGCACCCTCGGGCCCGGTCTCCTCCTTCGCCGCTCCATTTCGCGTATAGTTGCATGATAGCGGCCACCTCCCTAGCCGGGCCCGGGTCATCGGGATTCCGTCCCCGGAATGCCCTTCGCGTTTTGCTGCGTTAAATCTGACCTTGGCGGCGAAATCCGGTCCGCCTCCCGCCCTCCGGGTCCCATCCTTTCCTTGGCCGTTTGGGGGTTGTTTAACCTTCGCCGGGCCCCGGCCCATCCTTCGCCGCCGCCGTCGCTCGGTCACTGCGTGTGTCTCGCGGTGTCCGTGGGGGCGCGTCGTCCCGCCTCCCGGTCCCCGGCCCTACTTTCGCCGCCACCGTCGCCCGAACATTGCTGAAACCTCGCGGCGGCTGTCCCCCCGCGGCACCCCGTCTCCTGGGTCCCGATGGCCTCTTCGCCGCCTCTGTGTATTCCTTCACGGCGGCAAGCCCCCTGCGACGTTCCGCCCCCCGGGTCCCGGTTTCGCTTTCGCCGCTGTCGCCTATGGGTTGTCGTAGCCTCCCGGCGGCCGTCCCCTTGCGTCCACCTGTGGACCGGAGCCCGGTTTCCTCCTCGCCGTCGCCGCTGGGCCACATTGCAAAGTCCATTGGCGGCGAACCTCCGTCGGCTCCCCGCCCTCCGGGCTCCGGTTTCCTCCTCGCTGCCGCCGTTCAAAATGATCTAATAACATGCGGCGGCCTTTGCGAATCGTCCTCCCGGCCTCCAGGTCCCGGTGATCCGAATGCCATCTGGTCTAAAATGTAAAACCAAACCCGATGACGGCCGTCTTTTTGCTTCCCGGGTTCCGACCGCTGGACTTCCGTCTCCGGACTTCCGCCTGATGTCCGCCGCCGCCGGCTTCCTTCGCCTGACTGCCTTCAGGCCTGAAACCTCCGGAGCTCCTCAAATCCACCCAAATCAATCCAAATTGAAAATCTAATTTTGACCCACGTCCTAAATCATGCCATTATCCATCATGGGTCTCTCAGAACATCAAAATTTGGCCAACGGGTGTCCCCGGGAGTTTTCGCTCGTGTTTTCCCTTCCTGACAGCATTCCTGCGAGGGAAGTCCGGCCCTCCGGGCCCGGATTGCTCAATTGCCCTAAAATAAAATCGATATCGTCTGATGATTAAATTTATGATGTATTTGAATAGTTATTTAGATGATATGCTCATAATGTGGACTAACATTAACGTTTTCGGTGTTTTGTTGTGCTGACTTCGCCCTTTGCTTGCAGGATATATGGAATCGGCCGCAGAAACTTCAGGGGACTCTACCGAAAAGGACAAGGGTAAGAAGTCTGGGAGGGCCGCTCGTGGAAAGGACGATAAGGACCAAATGAAGTTTCAATTTCAGGGGGAACCGCTCCAGTCAAAGATCTCGACCGACTGGAAAGAGATCTCAGATACCAATATCGGCTAGGTGGACATAGATGAGTTCACCCAGAGTGTCAAAGTGCACCTTAAAACAAAGAATGCTCGGTTGATATGCCAAAGTGGGATTGCCAAAGCTGTCGGCTTCCCTCCCTCTCTGATAGCACCTGAACTGGTAATGGCTTGTCGAGAAGCCTACCAAACAGATACTAGAACAATCGTGGACAAGGAGGGGAATATCCTGGCCGACATGTCCCCGGCAGGAATCACAAAAATGTTCCACATTCCCACTTTCCCGCACATGCAGATCCCCACTTTGGAGCAGTGTCAGGTGGCATGGGATGCCAATCCATTGGGCTGCAAGAAGTCAATTAACATTTACTGGCTAAAGAAGAGACGGGGCAGCGCTGCAAAGGTTCCCCAAGAGCTGTTCCGCAGCGATTTTCAAGAAGACTATCATGACTTGGTAACCATGCTAAGCAGGGTCATGGGCCTCCCAACAACCGCCTACTTCCAAGAGTGGATGGCTTACTATATTGAGCAAATCATACGAGGAAACGAGGACGTGAAAACCAAGAGCTCGTTCGACTGGGGGAGTATTATCAGCAACTGCTTCCACGAGCAGTTCGTGAATGTCAAGAAAAGCAACAAGTTCTACATGACATCGTACCTGGTGTACTCCTTGGCAGGTCAGAGACAGTATAGTGGACTCTTCACGGCGCCGGATGGGGATCACAAACGAGGGCTCAAGCCTTTTGACCAGTACCCTCAGTTACAATACCGCTACTTCAAAAAGGAGTACTGCCGGGTCAATGATGCCTTCATAGGCCACATTATCAGATTGGTGGCCGGGGACTTCGAGAGAAGGGTATCCCACAGCGCCAGGGCACTCCTGAAGGAGTATGCCTTCTTATACATTCAATTCCCCAAGTTCACTTACATCCGTGCCCAGGGATTCACGAACGGCCGAACAAATTGCCGAGATACCCGAACGATAGGATCATTCTCCTGGAGCTTTCCCGGCTCCAACATATTCAGACGGTCTTCGGCCAAAAACACGTAGCAGGGATCCCCTATCCCATGACCCTCGGCCAGGGCCTCTATCGACTGCAAACATCTCAATGCGCCGACAACTCAGAAAAGGAACTCAAAGAATATAACTTTGAATGGTACACGGCTCGCCCACGAATGGACCCACATGGCCATGTCAGGAAGGCGCTAGGGCCGGCATACGCCCACAAGTACCATGTTGAAGATTTCTGGGCGGATTGTAAAGATGATAAGGAGGTCCGCCAGAGACACTACATGCGAATGACAGTGCAGTTTTTAAGGAGAGGAAAATTGTTTCCGGTACCGGACCAACTTGAAGAGGATGAGTCCGCCCTTGTGCACCCGAGGTACTCTGCGGTTGCCGACCTGGCAATCCCCTCCATCGACTGGGACGAACAAGAGGTCGAGGACCTGGATACCATCACCCAGCCTATCATAGCTCGCACTAGGGAGTGGGTCGACGGCCGGGTCGCTCGACTGAAGCGACAAGGGGTGGCTCTAACATATGAAGCGCTCAAGAGCGGGCCAGGCGCCATGGAGGACGTTGCCGCCTCTACATCAGCTGGTGAGACTTCCAAGTCTCCCCCTGTCACCAGGTCCTAGAAGAGAAAAGAAGCAGAAACAGCACAGTCTGCGGTCCCCACAGAGAAAACAACGAAGGACACGGGAGGCTCATCTCCCAAGAAGCTCAAGAGAACAGTGATCACAACAGAGGTGCAGCCCCCTTGCTCCTTCCTCCCCCGACTGGTGCGCTGCCTGCTTCTCAAGCTATGGTCGCATCATCTCCGCCGGCAGTGGACATCTCTGTCCATCTCGCCCCTTCGCCCCCGGCCGGGTCAATTGTCAATATTGACTCCTCCTCTAGCATGACCACTTCCCCTTCCTTTGCTGCTGCCATGTCACCCATTACCTCCCTGCCTTTGGTAACAATACCATCGCTGGTTCCCCTTTCCACTATGCCCGAGGCTATTACACGGCACCTGCAGAGTCTTCCCCCGAGCTCTCGCAACTCCTAATGGACCCCGCACTCCAGGTGGCCCTCGCCCAAGCCCTAGCAACAGCTCAGCCTTCGCAACCGCCAACAGGTCCGCCGGCCATGGAGGCCACAATGCAGATTTCCAAGGAGTTGGAGGAGCTGGAACAAGAGGCTTCGAAGCCTATCGAAGAGGAGGCCGATGATTATTATGAGCAACCCGAATATATGCACAGAACCATCGACAAGGTGGCCTACGAGGAAGAAGAGATGATCTCTTCCAAAGGGGGGGATGGAGAGGATGGCTCGGGTGCCAAGGAAATTATTCGGGTCTTCGATGAAGACGAGGAAGAAGGGTTGGCTCAGCAGCCAAAAGATGTTGGGGAAAAGGCAGAACAGTCACCACGTAATGAAGAAGGATAGCCACAAGAGAGGCAGCCTGAAAAGAATCTACCTAAGGCTGAGACCCACGTTGTGGAGAGCCCCGAACCCGAGGCTGCTGAGGAAAGGAAAGAAGAGGAGGCAGCAAAAGAACAAGATCCCGCCCAGATATTGACCACCAAGGCACCCATTAAGCGCCTCATGTTTTATCAAGACTCTGACGAGGAGGAGGATGCTGCCAAGGAAAAGGAAGAGCTTCAAAAGGAGGAAGAGGCAGAGATCTTACAGTTAACGGAGAATGGTGAAGGCAGCCATGAGGCACCCAAAGACAAATCTGTCATGCCCGACTGGCTGGAAAAGCAGCTCGAAAAGACTACTCCTATTTTGAGCGACTCGAGGTCGAGATTGGAAGCCATTTTGGCTCGATCCCTGACCGTAACGAAGAAGGAGAAGAAGCCTAAGGTCCGTTCCAGGATAACCATGGACGCTTCTGGCTCCCGGGCTGCACAAGTAGCAACGCCAACTGTTGGCCAGGCCGGGATAAGCTACAATATCTCCACGATTGACCTAGGGACAGCAACTAGGGAGCAGAAGGTCGGACATCTGGAGGAGTCCGTGGCCACGGTGGTGCATCTGATTAAACAGGAAAAGGTCACTAAAGATGAGCTAAAGGCGCAGGTTGCTGCCCTAACCGACTACATCTAGCAGTGGTCTTCAATAGACGACCTCCCCACTACCTCGACGGCCGCGCCACAGCTGCTCTCCAAGGAACAAATAGATAAGCTGGAGAGGAGGAAAAACTTGGAGAAGACCACGGAGGATTGGTTCCAACAAGTTGCGAGCGTCGGAAACGTAGGAATTGGCTTGGATGTGCAGATAGCCAACAAGTTCCTGGACCTGGTTCAATCCTTGGAAAGCACGAAGAAACTCTGCATCGGCTTCCCTGCGATCTATGACTCCACCTTCCCAAGGGTTGAGGCCATCCTTCAAATGCCAGAAAGCACGTGGGAAGAAAAGCTAGAACTGAAGAAAGAGGATCACTGGTTGGTGGACGTGTGGCGCAGAGACCTCATCAACCGGAAGGAGAGGATGGAACAAATCCAGAGTAGGGTGGATCCAGATATTGCATGGATCAAGGAAATCCGAGCTGAATGCGCCGAGTACCTTAAGCTAATAACGGGCCATGATATGCCCACGGTGCAATTGGATGCAGGAAAGGTCAGGTCATACTTTGAGGAAAGGATGAAGGACGGGACAGCCGGAGATATCACAACGGACTTCCTGAGTTTCGCTGCCCATGCCTTCGATAGATCAGAGCTATTCAGAGATTAAGGTTCAAAGTATGATGAGGACTGGAAGCGGCTGGAAGACAACGCCAAAGAATGGAGCTACCGGGCATTGAGATGCGAAATCCTCGAGATCGATAAGCTCCAGGCTGTCATCCTCAAACACATAGAGCACACATCCTCCGAGGAGCAACTAGACAGCCCAGCCAAGGAGAAGGACCTCCCAGAAGAGTAGCTACAGCCAAAGAAACAGCAATTAGCTACAAGACAAAAAACAAATAGTGTCATCCGCTAGATGACGAAATAGGGAAAGGACAAAGAATATTTTTTAATTGAAAATCTAATTGGGGGTAGGTGAAACCCTATTTTGTAATGAATCGTGGCCACACAATGGAAATGAATCTTGGCCATTAATTTGGTTTTGTGAAAACTATAAATAGAGCACTCCTCTCATTTGCAAAGGAGAGAGTTGAGTTGTTGTAAAGGCATGCTGCTGAAATTTATGAGAAATAGCATTGACTTGGTGCATTTCCTTGTTTTCTCTCATGTCAATTGATTCACTTCTCCAATATTAGATGTTTAGTTTAGATCTCTTTGCTGTTTAGTTAGCTGTTCATGTTATTTTGATAATTTTAGGAATGCTGTTGGCTGATTGTGAAGATTCCTGTTTTGTTGATGATCCCTTAGTCCATACTTTTTGCTGTTTGCTGAAGGTAGACAGCTGTGCAAAGTTAGCTTGGACTTGATTAAAGCTGCCCCAAACACTTATCTTTAGTTCATGCATGTATGTGGTGGATGAATGATAAAAATCTGCAACCCTTAGAAGATAGCACAATTTCCTTGATACTGTGAAATCTCTGGTTAAGTGGGATATTGTTTTGAAGGAATTGTCCATTGCAGGAACTCCATTATCACTGTTCGCAGCAAGCTTTAGGCTTAGGAACTTTTCTCCCCCTTCGCTCTTTTTTCACTTTCTTTAGAAACTGAACAATACCAAGGTTCATTGCATCTTATAAAGCCAAATCTAACAACTAGATGGAGTTTGAGACTGCTGTTTGAACCTACAGCCAACGCATAACTGCTTTCATGCTAAAAGACTCCTTTTCCAAGATCCAACTTCATGCTTTGTGCTCACACTTTGTATTTCTGTAAGGCCGCCTTGTGATTCCAGCAAATCACATCAAACTACTGAGGTATCTTAGCACTGTCATGACCTGACACCCGAGAGACCTTGGGATAGTGTTCTGCAACTCGATTGTGGGAGATTGTCTTTCAAGAGAGGTAGTGCACCTGTGCACTGCCTGTGTTGTGAAGTGCATAAAAACAACATCAACATATTCCACTTAACATCAAGGATAATTAATCACAATTGTCAATGATTATGCTCTCATTATTTTTAGAAACATTAATGTCTTATGTAGTGCCAAAATCTTCTCATGATTATAGTTTGGCTTTGTGTGAAGGATCCCTCTATATCACTTTGATTCCACTTCTAAGTTTGACCCTTTTTGAGACTCTAGAGACCTTCTCTTGACATTAGAGACCCATTTGCAATGCAAGCCATGGTTTTTTTGGGAAATTCATAGTGTCATCTTGGCTATTGTTCATTTTGTAAAAAATCCATTCACGACACTATGTCATACCATGTGTAATGTTTAGAGATGAAGATTTGGCTTTCCAACAACCAAAACAAATAGTTTGGACCTAATGTTGACTATATTAGCACCCTCAACCATCCTCTTTCCATAATTATCCATTACTTTACCTAAACATTGCTAGAATTACTACTCATGGCTACATTCAAATCCATTTTTACTTTCATTTGTTCACACAATCTCCATTAGAGCTTCAATTGATTGTTGTCAAATTCCTACAAGTGATTACTTATCATCCCATAGGGCCTTTTGTGACATGGATAGGAAGGGGATACATGTTGCTACACATATTCTTAGATTACAAATCTTTCTTCCTCCAATACCATCTCATTATAGGGGTGCTTGAATTTTAGGTATGTATGTTGGATAAAATAACAATCTCTAATCCAATTGTTAATTAGAAAAGATCCATTCATGTTATGATAGCAATTGGTGACATACAAGGCTTAGATTACTACAATATGAAAATATGAAATTGTATGCAAATATGAAATTAAGTTGCCTTAATATGGAATTACCATGTAGAGATTCAAATCCATTGTTAATTATCAAAGATCCATTCATGCTATGATAGCAATTGGTGACATACAAGGCTTAGACTACTACAATATGAAAATATATGCAAATATGAAATTAAGCTACCTTAATATGGAATTACCATGTAGAGATTCAATTTTTTTATGATGCTTAAATTAGCCACTTTAACATGCTTAATAAAACCACCTTAAATGAAATAAAACCAATAAAATAAAGATAACATCACCATAAGATAATGTTAAGATTTATCTTCTTGAGTAAAATTTTGAAATGTCGTCGAGCGGGAGACTTTCGTGCATGCAACGGGAAAATGCAATTTTGTTGAAGGTTGCAGAGCGGGATCACTTGGGTGAGAGCCCTGTGGCTACTGCTTTTCCCTTTGCTCCTTTCGCTCCAGGGGCAAATACAGATTTGAAGCTTGGTGCATGCGTTTAGGTGAGTGCGTGTGTTCATCGGGATGCTGCGCAAGGTTTGGGCACGCCCCTTGCTTCTGCAGTGGAGTGTCTTAGTGAGGTTGCTGTTGACAGTGTGGGAGAGGGCCTTCCCTCTCTTCCTGTCGCTTCCTTTGCTAGGGTTGTGCGGGCTTGTGTAGGTGGGGGCCTTGTTTCCCCTCCCCCAATTGCTCTAGTTTGCTAACACATCTTTTTTTGATGCTGCTCGTGCCTAGTTTCCTCTTGCTCTGGCTAGGGTTAGACCTCTACCCTGCGCTTCTGCTTCCCCTATTGTGGTCTGTGGACTTGAGGTTGCCGAGAATGAGGATTTCTATGTGTGTTAGGGTGTGGTCTGTAGGTTTAATGGCTTGTGGCCCTCCTTTCGTGATCTCCATGAATGGGTTTCTATTTCCTAGAAGCCTATTGTTTCTAGACAGATTGACCTCTATCCCAGTGCTAGAGGTTTTTTCTTTGCTACCTTTACTTCTTTTGAGGATTACGATAGAGTGCCAAATCGGGGGTGGATGTGGGGTGTTCATTCGGCCTTGGTCTTGCTCTTTCAATCCTCTTATGGAGCCACTGAATATTAGACCAGTTTGGGTCTGATTGTCGAATCTCCCTCTCCAGTTTTGGGAGGATTCTTGTTTTAAGGCTATTAGAAATGCCATTGGTAGCTTTTTGAAGGTGGATTCTACATCTCAGGATCTTGGGCATACTACAGTGGTTCGTATTTTAATCGATTTGGACATCTCCAAACCTCTCCATGGTGATGTGGTCTTGATGGTGGAGGACAAACCTTGGAAGCAACTTCTGGACTATGAGGGGCTCCCTTTTCAGTGCAGGAGATGTTTCTCTGTTGATAATTTGGCCTTTGGCTGCCCTCTTGCTCATCGCAAGGGCACTGCTACCTGGTGGAAGGATTCTTTCTTAGACCATCTCACGGTGGGCTCTCCCTCTTTGGATGGTCCATCTGAGGAGGAGGACCCTTCCTCTTCCTTGGTGGCTGTCTCCCTAGGTTCCTCCTCTGGGTTTCCCTTCTGTGGAACCATTGCCCTGATTTGCTATCATTGTGCTGACTGAGCCTGCTCGTCCCTTGAACACTTCTGGTGATCTTTCAAATGCTCCTGAATCCTCTTCTACACTGCCGACTTCGTTGTGTGGTGGCTCTTTGTCCGTGGTGGTTGTTGAGGAACCGCTCATCTCGTCTCACTCGGTTGATGTTTTCGAGCCTACTTGGTTTGTTGTGCAAAAAAGAAAGAAGGGACTCCCCAAACTGTGGCCTCGAGTTTTGGGAGTTAGATCTACCCCCTCAGATTCTGGGGTTGTCTAGTTCTAGTACATTTTTGAACTGCTGTCTGTTGGCTGTTCAAGTTCTAGTATTGTTCTGTGTTTGGCCTGTTTGGCTTGTTCTCTTTCTAGTTCACATCCTGTTTTGAACTACTCTTTCTTGGGCCCGAGGGCTCTCTGTGTAAAGGGTACAACGCCCTATAAATGCTGCTTACTTTATCAAAAACATCACCATAAGATATCAACAACAAAGAGATACAAATCGACAACCATTAGATGATCATCACCCTTTCGAGAAAAAAAATCCACCAAAAAGAGAGACCAAGCATGTAATATCTTCAAATGCAAGATTACAATATATTCACTTCTATCACTATTTTTGTGTCTTCAATCCAACAAAACTTGTA
>VDFB02168355.1:0-26573 GCA_007258455.2 Sequoia sempervirens
TTGACTCTCCAAAACCTGGGGCCTTGCATGCGGTGGTCCCCCTCTCTTATAGTATCATCAAATTTAAGAATTAGAGAAATTAATGCATAAAGGGTTAGTTCTAATCCCTTAAATTTTTAAATTTAAATCTAAAAATTTAGGAGATCTATATTTTTTAGATTTAAATTTAAGAGTGTTTTTCAATTGAAAGTTCCCCCTATCAATATCTTAAAATTTTATTGCCGAATATAATTCATCTATACTTTTTTATATTTCTGATAATTTTATAAATTTAACATTTCTTATACCTATAATTAAAAAATCCATAAAACCATTGCTTAAGTTACAACTTGGTAAAACTCGGGAGTGAAGTGGTCTGAACATTAAAAAATTCATTTATAGTAAAAATAGAACGACAAGCTGGTATGCCTAAATCCAAAAAATGAATGGTAAATTTGATTTGAAATGAAGGGCAAACAAAAATTTTCCCGTCACAGTTTGGCCTGCTAATTCTGCTACTGATCTTTCTGTTTTGCGTCTGTTTCGGAGGGAATGCTAAAAGAGTTGTAATCAAAAGTATGAGCGGCAAGAGGGGTTTGTTGTTATTGGCTGGGTCATTCATTACAGGGAGGGCTACGCTTCCCGCTTGCCCCGTACCAGCTATATGGAAGAGGAGTTTTTGCTGCGCTTCAACTAAACGTGAAGGTGTTTTGAGGGTGGAGGAAGTGGAGAAGATACTGGGAGAAGTGAGGGCGCAGGACGTGAAGAGCATCTTTGTGGGCAATCACTGCGAATGGGCCGACTACATGGTGCTTGCCACCGGCAAATCGGATTGGCATGTTCGCAACATTGCCCAGGCCATACTTTACAACATCAAGCAGAAGAAGAAGAAGAACAAGGACGGAGACCAGGTTTATTTGCCCGGTATAGAAGGGCGGCAAGGAGGGAAGTGGTTGGTGATAGACACAGGCAGTGTTATTGTTCATGCCCTTCATGAGGATGCTCGTGGATATTACAATTTGGACGCTCTTTGGACGAACCACACACCATCAAATCAGGTCAATAGCTCCACTTTATTTTTATTCATCTGTTTTCTAATGCAATTTTGTCATTATCTTTTTTGAATTTGCCTTGTTGGTTGATCTTCGGTATATGCCACAACCAAGGGTGACCCATCTGTTAAATTCTCTGTGTCCTTGGCAATTGGGGTATGCTAGACCCAGTGAGTTGGATATGGGATTTTAAGCAATTCTAACAATTAACCATGTCTGCCTGGGATTTGAACCCAGAGCTCCTCTTTGGAAAGTCCCAATCCTTCTAAAACTTGAACTCATTGTAATCGACATTTTTTCTTCTCTTCTCATCCCGAACAGATGTAAACAGAGAATGATTGCTTTAGCTAATAATATTGTGTTTTATCAAAGTTTGGCTTGCTAGCATTGTACGTCTTATCAAATCTTGTTTCAGCATCGCCCATTTTGGCTTGGACTTGGACTGGGTCTCAGCCAAACAGATCAGCAAAAAAATGACATAACTCGAAAATTTAAACCGGTCAAAACTCAATCAAAATCGCCTTAAAAATTACTAAAATTACTAAACATGACCTTTCCATGCAGTAAATCTTGTTTTGTCTCTAACAGATGCCGCAGAACAGAAATTTAGATTTTGAAATGAGGGAGAGAGATGTAGTTTACCAGTTTAAATTTCTTTTTCTTTATATCTAGGTGTTTTATTATTAAGTGGAGAGTTTCCCGAGTTGAATCAGCTAGACTTCCTCGTTGACATGTTTTCCCAAGATTCGCAGTCTCCCAAAGCATGGCTACAATTGCTTTTACTCCACATGTTACCAGCTCAATGAAGATTTAAATTGATTCAACCAAACCCTGACGTACTAGTTTAAGTCTTCCATATCTTGCAATATTCACCATAATGAACCACAGTGTTACTGATTTGTAGATTTCAGAACACCCTATCGTATCTATATTTCTCTAGCCTTGTAAGGCAAGATAAAATAAAATTTATTTTTCTGTTTGCTGTATAAAGTTTACCAGAAACTAAAGTTTTTTTTTTCACTCATTGTTAACAAGGCACAGGGTAAATGTCGTTTAAGTCTTCCATATCTTGCAATATTCACCATAATGAACCACAGTGTTACTGATTTGTAGATTTTAGAACACCCTATCGTATCTATATTTCTCTAACCTTGTAAGAAAAGATAAAATAAAATTTATTTTTTTGTTTGCTGTATAAAGTTTACAGAAACTAAAGTTTTTTTACACTCATTGTTAACAAGGCACAGGGTAAATGTAGTTGCTTGTGGTTGTGAATCTAATAGTAATAAGTTTGTATTAAAATTTTCAATTTTTGTTGGTCTAATCCAAAGTTTTCAAAGGAATTATTTCATTAATGCAAGAAATAAATAAAAATGAGAAAGCAGGTCCTCAGATGATCGAAGTAGCTCAATGGGACTGTTGAGCACATGGTGATACTGAGAGCGGGTGGGGGGAGGATGAATGAGTATCAAACAATCTTTTACTTTTCAAAATTTAACCAATCACAATTAAAACCATTCAAGTAAGATATAGCAATTAGGAAGACAATGAGAACACACAATTTACGTGGAAATCCTTTCGGGAGAAAACCACAGTACAATATTGCATATATATTATAGTTTAATCTTCTTCTTCTTGTAGGCTCCAATCTACTATCAAAGTATTAAATCATACCAACTGAGCTACAACTCAGCAAGAGGCTCCAACCTCTAATTGATAGGCTCCAACCCCCACACAAATTGAGCTTCAACCCAACAATAGGGTTCAACCTTAATTTGATAGGCTCCAACCTATTGGAGGCTTCAACCCCCACAAATCTGATCCAAACTTTCTTCCTTGTAAATCTGATTACCAATCACAAATCTGATCCACACTCCAATATCAGCCTTTCTTTCAAATCTGATCACAATATCTCTCACAAATCTGATGACAATTATTCACACAATCCTTTCATAAATCTGATCTATAATTTCACCTTTAAAATCTGCATTCTTTCCCTTACATTCACTTCTCAATCTTCACATAATTTTCTGCCTTATTGTCTGCTCAAAATCACTTCACAATCTGTTCTTATTCTTCATATATATTCGTTAGATATACTTGCATTTATTTTTCATTCATGGGCTGCATATGCAGTCAAAATAAATCTGAGTTGCTCTTTCATTTTTCCTGCTCTTTTACTCGATTATTGTTCAGAAAAATATATCTTTGGATTGCTTGTTTCCAACTCACACAACCTTCTTACTCTTATACATCTTCAAGGGAGATGACTTATTCAATAGACACATCACTTCACAAAGGAGACAACTCTTCATAGCACGATACCTTTTCATAACACATTGCTGTCCGTTTAAAGAATCGCTGCACTTTTTACTATTAATGCTGCCTTTTATCTTATATTATTTACTGTCCTTTAGATCGCACCTTTTCTAAATTTTTGTTTTCTTTTAATAATGATTGCTAACATATTTTATATTTAACTAATCATTTGTCTTAAATGCATGGTGCTCCACCATGTATAGAGGTCAGCCATATTAATATCTTATCAATACAAGGAGAGTCGGCCTGTATAGAGTCGACCATTATTTAAATTGCTTCCTTCTCTTGTAAATCGCAGCCTTCTTCTATAATTGTTCCTCTTTAACAGATTTGTCTTATATATGAGTCTTTGTCTTATTTAGCAATCATTGGATGTTTGATTTTATTAAACTATTTCCATACTTAATCTTATCACTTATCCAAAGGTCGCTGCTCCTTCTTGAACCGTTGTTCTTAATTCTTTTCTCCTTACCACAATTAATATACTAACTTGGGCGATCGATATAGATGTGACTTTTAATTTTTTTTCATGTGCTTCCTTTTGTATTTCCAAATTTTCAATTTTAATCAAATCCAAGTTAATCTTTCTTCACCTTGTCGTTGAGTTACCTTTTATCCATCATGCCAATCCATTTTCAAAGGCTGAGTTGTGTTGTTTTTGTTCTTCAATGTCTTTCTTATAATTATTGTTTAAATCTCTAATTTAAACAAGGACAATCAATCTCTTCTCTGTTCATGCAAATGTCTTATTCTTCTTTAAATGTATTGTGTCTATCGTTGTTTCTCTTACACATCCATGTCTTATTGTCAATACCTTCATGACATTAATGACAACATGTCCATGTGCCTTTGACATCAATGACAACATTTCCAACAAGGACTTTAATAGTACATTCAGTTAAAATATGGGATTACTAGGGTAAAAGCACCCTAGATTGTGAAAGTAACTAAATAATTAGAGCTAAAGTTGAGAAAATCAAGAGAGGGTAAAGTGTAAACCAAAAGTGGTTAAGCTCCAAGCCATAAGATGTAAGCACAAAGTACAAATATCCACGTGAAGGAAGGAGCCATTCTCTTGATGATGGATCATGAAGTGTGATCTGAAACGTTGATGCAAAAATTATGATGTCCCCTCAAGGTTTCAAAACTGACTTTTGAGTTTTCTATTAAATTCTGATTTTTTTGTTTTCTTGTTGCCGGTGGCAGTGTCGGAAAGTTCAAGAAATTGCATAAAACAATAACGGAAGGGAAATTGCGTAAATAATTGAAAACCCAGTAATCTTTATTGATTTAGAACATAATATGATCATACTCATATGCCGAAATGCAATAGTTTGGAACCTGGGTTTTTACACAGTAGTCACAGCAATCAAATGCAAGGACGCCATGCTTCAATTTGCACGTTTTTCATGTTCGTTTTGATGCTGGTTTGCTGAGTGATGTTGGATGCTTCCAAACAAAGAATCTGCAACCCCAAAAGCAAGGCGTTTGGCTCCCAAACTCACACGTGCTATTTCCTTTGCCTGGTACGGCTTCTTAGCTCCCACGTGCCAATTGAATGCTTGTTTTTGCTGTTTGAAAACCACATTTTCCTTTGCAGATCTGGATGCCTTGGCTTGGAGAATAACCTCTGTCAAATACAAGCCCAAATCCTCTCCTTGTGTCTCCTGAATAATATGGCCTTTGATGCAATATTGAGAATGACTTCTGTATTATTCAAATCTGCTGTTGTCAATTGTAAATGCTGAAAGTAAATGCGAAGTAAATCGGTGAATGCTCAAATTGATGGTCTCTGTGTGAAGCCATCCATACTAGAACCCTTAGACGATCTCTCACACCCGTAGATCTTGTCCTAATCGAGGGTTTCCATCCTCAGATCAACTTGAAACTCTATACTTGCAACCCTGTGCTCAGTTTTCTGTTTTTGAATGATAAACTTGGATGATGAAAAACAATCTTATTTTCTCTCCTTATGCTTTTCCAAATCCACGCCCAAGATTAGGGTTTTGCTTTTTTAAACAATAAAATATTAATATCTTCTCACTCAAAAACCCACACCAACTTGCCTTGGCATAATATTTTAATAATTTATGTTTGTCTTGAAAAGCGCTCCCTTCCACTTGTTGATTTTTGCAGCTACGTGATTCATCTTCCAGCCACAACTTGCAATGAAGAATAAATTAAATTTATAGCCTAACGGCTATTTAATTTATTGAGGAAATCAAGTGAAGAGGCGCTTCACTCAAGGCAACAATAAATCCAAATTGGGGCAACCTTCCTTGTATATTGATTTATTTTATTTGTAATTATATTTCTTATTGAGGCCGACCTTGCACATGAAGAGGTGTGACCTCTCCATCATCATGTATATATACAAGCTGTTAGTTTTATGATCAGATTTAATGCACAGAAAATTATTTCAAATCGGACACAATAACACAGCAGATACCCTTTGAAAACCCTCCTCTTGAGGGAGAAAAACCCAGCAACAATATATCACATATATATTGAATCTCAACAAAGAAGGTCTCCTTTTACAATAGGCCAATATGAAGGCCAAATATAAGCACCAAAGAATGATGCAACACAGCCAACACAGCCAACTCAAGATAACAATTCGCTAATACAAAATTCAGTCTCAATGGATATCGAACTGCCTTGAAGAACTCGCACTTGATGAAGGATAAACAATATGTAATCTGGATGATTATAATCACAGCCTTCTACAGAAACTCGATTTGCACTTCTCTAGAGAATAATACAACTCTTTGATGATAATATATCAGCCTTCTATAAGCTTCAATCTTCTCTTTGACCAATCGCACCTTACTTGAGAACTCACACTTATGAATGAATGAAGGAATGTGTTGAATACCAAATGAACAAAACTCATCTCTATTATATACATGATGAAGAGAGAGGACGTGTCTCTTCAAGATAAGATGTCGGCTTCAATGAAATGGTGTGTCTCCATAAAAGGTGGCGAGTGAGAAGTCGGCCTCAAATAATTGAACAATAATTAAATATTAAATATTCCCAAGTGAAGCGCCCTTTCACATACATATTGATCTCATGAGAAATCGTGTCTTTTCATTAAATAAATATTAATCACCATTAATAAATGACGTAACCATCCATGAAGATCAATCTTAACAATTAAATAGCCGAAAGGCTACAATTTAATTGTTCACTTTATTCGATCTGGGCTGGAAGGATTGAGCCCAAAGCTGCTAAACATCAACACAAGCTCGCTTCCTTTCATTCGATCATCAAGCAAGTTCGTTCCTTCCTTCATTCAAAGTGCAAATTCATCCAAGAGCATTATATTCAAGTGCAGATTGCGAATTTATTTAAGAAGCAAAATTCGATATCAAGGAAAGTCAGATTGTTTTCTATTGTTGCATCTAGATTTGATGCTGTAGATTGGCCTTGAGGTTAGCCTCTTTGTAAAAGGGATTGTTGCCATTATTTATATAAGAAAGAGATTTATTGCTGGGTTTTTCTCCCTCAGGAGGAGGGTTTTCCCAGGGTATCTGTTGTGTCTTGTGTTGAATTTTTGAATTAATTTCTGTGCATTCAATCTGATATTAAAATTTAACATGGTATCAGAGCGGGTGTGAAGTAAGATCTTGATCAGATTGTGCATTACAATGATACTCTCTTTTCTCTCTCTCATTGTTGAGTAATTCTACCTCTTCGTCAAGATGGTGAACGGGTTGAAGATTGAGGATAGGCTTGAAGGAGCATAAAATTTCACTTCATGGAGGTTCAAAATTATGCTCACCTTGGAAGAGAATGATTTGGTTGAGTTTGTGGAGACCAAAGTTCCTGAACCAGAAGAGGAAGAAGAGAAGTTGCAATGGAGGAAGAAAGACATCAAGGCAAAGAAGATGCTGGTTGATTCCGTAAAGGATCATATTGTTCCTATCATCTCTAAGATGAAGACGGCAAGGGAGATGTTCAAGTCTTTGGAAGAGATGTACGAAATCAACAACACGAGTCGGGCTCTTGCACTGAAGCAACAACTCCATCATGTGAAGATGGCGAAAGGAGAATCGGTTATTGCTTACTTCATGAAGATTTTGGAGTTGAGAGATCAGCTCTCTACAATTGCTCATGTGGTAGATGACAAGGACTTGACCATGCTTGCTCTTAATGGTCTTCCTTCATCATGGGAGTCTTATATTCAAAGGATCAGTGCAAGATCGAAACTTCCTAAGTTTGATCAGTTGAAAGCGGATTGCATTCAGGAGGAGTCTAGATTTGTTGCAAGAGGAATTGGTCAAAGCTCCACTAATGAGGAGATTCATGTTCTTGCCACCCATTCTTCGAAGAAGAAAGGAAAAGGTGGAAAGAAAGGATACTTCAAGAGAAATAGAGATAAGGAATCCGATGGTGCCCCTGCATTCAAGAAGAAGAGAGATCTTTCTAAGATTCAATGCTTTAGATGTGACAAGTATGGTCATTTTGCTAAAGAGTGTCCCTCTAGGCCTAAGCAGCAGGCTACCATAGCATATGTTGGTGAAGTTTCTCCAGAAGGATTCTTGTGATTACTTATTCTATTCGGCTTTGTTAAGCAGCGTACCTACCGACACCAACACTTGGTTGATTGATAGTGGTGCCTCTCGCCACATCACCGGATTTCGGGCTCATCTATCTAACTTGGTGGAGAGAGATTCTAGTGAACAAGTTATCATTGGAGATGATGCAAGTTACACAGTGAAAGGAGTCGAGACCTCTACTCTTCACCTAGACTCCGACATTACCCTACAGCTGAATGATGTACTATTTGTTCCAAGCATCAAGAGAAACCTTGTTTCCATTTCAGCCTTGGAAGACAAGGGATACCAAGTTGCATTTTCGAAGGGTAAAGTTCTTGCGTGGACAAAGAACTGAAGTATCAAGATTGCTCGTGTGATCAGGGTTCGACATGAGTGCCTCTACAGGCTATGCACTCGGCCACTACAAGCGTTGGTGCATGATTCTTCAAGCTTGATCTTTGGCATCGAAGATTGGCTCACCTTCACTTTCGAGCCTTACCTTTCATGGAGAAGTTGGTCACAGGCCTTCCAAAGTTCGACTAGGAGCACAGAGGTACTTGCAAGGGCTGCGCTTTGGGTAAGAATACTAAAGGTCCATTTCTTAGTAGAGAAAGTAGATCCAAAAGTATTCTAGATCTCATTCACTCTGATTTATGTGGTCCAATGTCTGTTGCTTCTTCGAGTGGTTTCTTGTATTATATTCTTTTTATTGATGACTACTCTAGAAAGACTTGGATTTACTTCTTGAAATCTAAGGAATTTGAGGAAGTATTAGAAAGGTTCAAGGAGTTCAAAGCTCAGGTGGAAAATCTTTTGGGGAAGAAAATCAAAGTTTTGAGATTCGACAATGGAGGAGAGTACACTTCCAGCAACTTTCAGAATTACTGCATTGAAGCTGGGATTAAGAGGGAGTTCAGTGTCCCTTACAATCCTCAACAAAATGGTGTTGTTGAACGAAAGAACAAGACTATTGTGGAAGCAGCGAAAGCTATGATCCATGACCAAGATCTTCCAACATTCCTTTGGGCAGAAGCATCTAGGACAGTAGTCTATGTTTAGAATAGAAGTCCTCATCGAATCTTGGAGAACATGACTCCTAAAGAAGCCTTTACTGGGAAGAAGCCAGAAGTGAGTCATTTGAGGATCTTTGGATGTCTAGTTTATGTTCATGTATCGAAGGAAAAGAGAACAAAGTTGGAGCCTTCTGGCAAGAAGGGGATATTTGTAGGTTACAGTGAGACAGCTAAAGCTTACAGAATCTACATTCTAGGTCAGAAGCTAATTGAGATCAGTAGGGATGTTACATTTGAGGAAGATGTTGCATTCAGGAGATCCAAGGGAACTCAAATGGAGATTGATCATGAAGAGCCTTCACAGGATATGGAAGTTGACCACTCTCCTGAGATTTAGAAGGAGGCTCCTGAACCAAAAGAAGATAATGATCTTGTTGAGCCCTTGGAACCTACTGATATTGTGATTGGGAGAAAAAGATAGGCAAACAATGCAGGAGGTAGAAAGGTTTGCAGCTCCAAGGGGAACCTTCAGAGAAAGCAAGAGACCTCACAAGTTCTCTAGTTATGTTGCTTTGATGAGTCAGATTATTGAGTCCAAGCCTTCCAATGTTGAGGAAGCTTCTAGTCAACAAGTTTGGAAAGATGCTATGACAGAGGAGTATCAGTCAATTCTCAAGAATGATGTTTCGGACATCGTTCCTAGACCTGAAGGCAAATCTGTGGTATCTTCAAAATGGCTCTTCAAGATCAAGCATGCGGTTGATGGGAGCATTGAGAAGTACAAGGCAAGATTCGTGGCTAGGGGGTTCTCACAAAAAGAGGGAGTTGACTATGAAGAAACATTTGCTCCAGTTGCTCACTATACTTTTGTCAGAACCATTATTGCCATTGCTGCATCTAGAGGATGGAAGATTCATCAGATGGATTTGAAGACAACTTTTCTGAATGGTGTGATTGAGAAAGAAGTCTATATTGAGCAACCTGATGGATTCAAGGTACATGGGAAGGAGTCTCATTTTTGCAGGTTGAAGAAGGCCTTGTATGGTCTTAAGTAGGCGTCTCATGCATGGTACGAAATGATTGATCGTTATCTGTCAAGCTTGGGCTTCCTCAAGAACGATGTTGACTCGAACCTATACTTTAAGGTAATTGATGGTGAAGCATTGATTTTGGTCTTGTATGTTGATGATTTGATCCGTACTAGTGAAGAGCATCTCATTATCAAATGTAAGAAGGAGTTGGCTTCTGAGTTTGAAATGAAGGATCTTGGGTTCATGCATTACTTCCTTGGCTTAGAAGTTTGGCAGAAACCAAATGAGATGATTCTAAGTCAAGGGAAGTACACTATTGATATTCTGAAGAGGTTCAACATGATGGATTGCAAATCTATGTCTACGCCTATGGAGACCAACTTGCACAAGTTGAAAGAGGCTGCAACTAGTTCAGATCTGGTGGATCCCACATTGTACAGGTAGTTGATTGGGTCCTTGATGTATCTAGTTAACACTAGACTAGATATCTGTTATGCTGTGAGTGCTCTTAGTCAGTTCATGTGTGAATCGAGACAAATACATCTTGTTGCAACTAAACATATCCTGAGATACTTGCGTGGCACAGTTGGATATGGGCTGAGATATACTTTAGATGCAGATTTGAAGTTGCATGGTTATACTGATTCTGATTGGGCAGGATGTGTCACCGATCGGAAGAGTACCTCTGGGTGTTGCTTCAGTTTGGGATCTGCGATGATATTCTGGTGCAGCAGGAAGTAGTCATCTGTAGCATTGAGTACAGTAGAGGCATAGTATATTGCAGCTTGTGTGGCAGCTCGGGAAGCAGTGTGGCTTCGGAAGCTCCTTGCAGGATTGCTTGGGCAATCAATGGAGCCTACTATCATTCATTGTGATAACCAGAGCTATGTGAAGCTTTCTGTCAATCCTGTGTTTCATGACAGAACCAAGCATGTGGAGATCAAATACCATTATATTAGAGATATGGTATTGAGGAAAGCTATACAGTTGAGGTATATCAGCACTGATGAACAGACGACAGACATTCTCACCAAGCCTCTCTCCAGGATAAAGTTTGAGTACTTTCGAGATAAGCTTGGTATGGTGGAGAATACAACCCTAACTAAGAAGGAGTCTTAGTATCAGTGATCCTCGTTAATGAGTTCTTCTCTGTGAGAGAAGTTCGAGGTGAAATCCCTTGATTAATGAGTTCTTCTCTGTAAAGAGAAGTTCGAGGTGAAATCCCTCATTTCCACCCTCTAGGAAAGCCATGGTGGATGTCATGTGTGTGACTCCATGACAACATCACGTGAGAGAGTCCGTGATGATTTCTCTTGTGCTTGTGTTTCACCCTCTGGGGGAGCCATGGCGAACGTCACGATGAGGTGACAACATCATGTTAAGTGATGGGCGCTTGTACATACCATTTATGGGAGTAGCCATGATGGTTGATATCACGATGAGGTGATATCTAACATCACGTTGAGGTGATATGTCTTTTGCAGCTGGAAGTATTCCTCCCTAGCTGAGAGGGAGTGTTGATTTTTGCAGCTACATGACTCATCTTCCAGCCACGACTTGCAATGGAGAATAAATTAAATTTATAGCCGAACGGCTATTTAATTTATTGAGGAAATCAAGTGAAGAGGCGCTTCACTCAAGGCAACAATAAATCCAAATTAGGCCAACCTTGTATATTGATTTATTTTATTTGTAATTATATTTCTTATTGAGGCCGACCTTGCACATGAAGAGGTGCGACCTCTCCATCATCATGTATATATACAAGCTCACTTCCTTTCATTCGATCATCAAGCAAGTTCGTTCCTTCCTTCATTCAAAGTGCAAATTCATCCAAGAGCATTATATTCAAGTGCAGATTGCAAATTTATTTAAGAAGCAGAATTCGATATCAAGGAAAGTCAGATTGTTTTCTATTGTTGCATCTAGAGTTGATGCTGTAGATTGGCCTTGAGATTAGCCTCTTTGTAAAAGGGATTGTTGCCATTATTTATATAAGAAAGAGATTTATTGCTGGGTTTTTCTCCCTCAGGAGGAGGGTTTTCCCAGGGTATCTGCTGTGTCTTGTGTTGAATTTTTGAATTAATTTCTGTGCATTCAATTTGATATTAAAATTTAACACCACTTAAATATTCATAAAGTGATTCAAAATGAATTCTTTTAATAAAGTCACTTTATTACTTTATTTCACGCCCAAGTTATAAAGTACTTTATCAAAGTAACTTTATAACATTAAATTAATAAGTCACTTTAATAATAGAATATCATTAAAGTAACGTGACTTATTAATTCAATAACTCTTAGCCAAAATCTATCAATCATCTCCCGAGAGTGTCCCATCACCACTATCGACTGCAGGTGTTCCGTCACAGAGCCTGATATTACTTACTATAAATAGCAAGTCAATGGTGAACTCCTGAAAAACCTTCAAATGGCCAACCGAATGCTAGAACACTGATTGGAATAAGCTGGAATGAAACATCATGCCTACTGAAGAGCCTGAATCTCCCCAATGAGTTCCCTAAATGTCTCGCTAGCCTACGAGAACCACAGTCATAGGCTAACCTCAAAACCCCAAACCACTAGCTAGAAAGGGGAAATTACAATCTGCTCTCCCTGAAATTGCTTGTCCTCAAGCAATCTCAACTCCGGATGCTGCAAAATGTCCTCATTATCCCACGTAGCGTCCTCAACCGACAAGTCCTTCCACTTAACCAAGTATTCCTTGATGACTCTTTGTCTCAAGTTGCTCTCTCTGGTGTCAATGATAGCCTCAGGACTAAGAATCAATTTACCCTCCTCATCTAAGGGTGGTAACGCTGTAGAAGGTGTCACATGATGCCCCAATGCCTTCTCGAGGCGAGAAACGTGAAACGTGTTGTGAACCCTGCTCTAAGTCGGTAACTCTAGCTCGTAAGCCACCTCACCAATCCGTTTGGAAACTCAAAATGGTCCATAATAGCGTGGCTTGAGCTTCTCAGAGCCACTCTTCCTTAGAGTGGATTTCCTGTAAGGCTACAGCATAAGATAAACCATATCACCCTCCTTGAATGAACACTCAACTCTGCGTTGATTTGCATATTGCTTTTGCTATTTATGTGCCTTCTGTATAAACCATAGAGTGCCGTGAATGGTGACATTTGTATAGACATGTGGTACGTAGTATTATAACAATACTCGCATAAATGCAACCATTTGACCCATGCCTTCTGCTGCCCTGCAATGTAGTTCCTCAGGTACCCTACACCCATTTATTAACTATTTCGGTTTGTCCATCCATCTATGGGTGGTAGCTTGTGCTCGGAGTGAGTTCCGTGCCATTGAGTCTGAATAACTCTTGCAATAAATGACTCATAAATTTGTTGTCCTGATCACTTATTATATTCCAAGGTAGCCCATGCAACCTGAATATCTCTCTAAAAAACAAATCAGCAACCTGCACTATCATGAAAGTAGCTGAAATTGGGAATAAGTGTGCGAACTTCGTGAGTCTGTCAACCACTACATAAATGCAATCCCTACTCTGAGTTTTGGATAAACCCGCGATGAAATCCATGGATATGCATTCCCACTTCCGATTAGGAATGGGTAGAGGCCGCAACAAACCTGCAAGGAAAGAGTGCTCTTGCTTGTTCTGCTGGCATGTAGGACACTCTCTCACATACCTGAGTACCTCTAATTTGAGCCCTTTCCAAGTAAACTGCTCCCTAATCTTCTTGTAGGTTTTAAAGTAACCTAGGTGGCTTGCCATAGGGGCATCATGAAAGGCTCACAATATCCTCTTCTTCATAGAGGATCCTGGCACAAGAAAAATCCTCCCTTTGTAAATGATGAGGTCATTCACAAGGGTGTACTTGTCATCTGCAACTCTACAATCAATGAGCTTGGAAGCCCACTTATCCTTAATACATTTAGCTGCAATCAAATCTCTCTAATCATCTGTCACCTCACCTAGAGAGCACAAGTAAGGTCTCCTCGAAAGAGCATTGACAACTATATTTTTCTTACCATTGACATATGCTATGTCAAAATCATAACCCTGCAACTTGCTGATTGTAATGTCCCCTTCCTAGGCAGTACAGTTATTTCCGAGGTTAGCCTATCATTCAAATCCTCATAGGCTGGCAAAAGTGTTTAGAGGATCACTTGAGGCAGTTATCCAGCGTTGGGGAACATCACTCCAGCAGTTGATTCAGGTTTGGGCCTTTGCGGACACTTACAGAGTGATTTAGAGGTACTTACTATTTATAGTAAGTCAGGCAGGCAGGAGTTGCTATTTTTGGTAGGGCACCTGATTCAGTTGGTCAGCTCAGCTTGGACCCGGTTTGATGATTTGATGAGCAAACAGTAATTATTAAGGCATTTGATCATTATTAAAAGTATTAATTTGACTTTATAATATAAAGTCACTTTAATGAAAATAATTATTTAATGGTAAATTATAAAGTATCATTAATACTTTATAATAAGGGATAAATTAATATTAAATGAGTATTTTAATGCTCATTTAAGAAAAGGAACGCCATTATTTAATTAATATGCCTAAGTCATTAAATGGCGATTTAATGATATTTTAATTGCTCATTTAATAGCTTTTTTGGAAGGGGGTCGACTTAATGAAGAGAAGATATATATTTCTCCAAGGCAAATGGAATTCATTATGTTGATTATTCTAATTTGTCTTTATTTCTTTCTGAGAGCATTGGGGTTTGAGAAACAAGGGTTTCTGCAGATCAACAGGTTTTGAAGAACGTTCCCTCTTCAGAATCAGACATACCGAGACTGTGCAATACCAGTTTAAGCTTGTCGACAGAGTGGCTTCATTCAGAAGTCATACAGAGCTTATTGTGAAGATTTTTCATCAAGATTTTGGGTCAAACTTCTCCAGAAGGGTTCCATATTCAGGGGCGACTCTTTCTTGATCATTTGGCACACTTACCAAGAAAGTACGGATTTCTCACTTGCTGGTACAGGCTGTACTTCTGCTGCAGCAAAGGCCGTACTTCATTCCCAGACCAAAACGCCTTGCTTTTTCATCTTCTAGTTTCATCACTTTGGGCGCCTAGGGTTTCTAGAGCACCTGCATTGATTTTTGGGTCAGAGGATTGCTCATCTTATTCAGCCATACCATTTCAGGCTCTTTCATAGGCGACTGCAAGCTTATTCAGGTTTCTTAATAAATAGCTTGCCTTTTTATTGTATGTTTGAAACTAGCGGTTGTATTTATTCTAGGAGGTCAATAAATCATCTAGCATTGGAATCTGAGCTGTATTCTGTAGTTTTAATCATCTAGTATTTTTATTTAATTTTTCAAGCATTTCCTTGCAAAATCGCAATTTGTCTTTTATTGCAAAAAACCACCAAAAAAAATCAAAAACTACAAAACAAACAAAAACGCATTCATCAGTCAAAAGATTTGGGTTGAGAGACACCTGGTCTCTTACACTGACCCATTTCTGTTGCCGATCATTGAGGTCACGTTGACTTGGGAAATGTTTCAAATTGTTATGATTTGTCTTCACTAAAAATTTGTTGCCCACCAAATATTGTCTAAATTTAGCCAAGGCATGCATGATGGCTAACATTTCCTTATCGTAAATGCTGTAATCCCTCTTAGGACCCTGAACTTTCCTGCTCTCAAAAGCGATGGGGTGCTTATCTTGCATCAAGACAACACCAATGCCTTCTCTCGAGGCATTACACTGAAGCTCAAATGGTCATGTAAAATCCAGAATAATGAGTACCAGACACGAGCTCATCAACTGTTTGAACTTCTCAAAACACTGTTGTGCTCTTGGAGTCCAAACACATGCCCCCTTCTTCCTCAAGTCCATAAGTGGAGTTGCCTGCTTTGAAAAGCCCTTGACGAAGCGACGGTAGAAACCGCATAACCCAAAGAATCCCTTAAGCTGCGTGAGATTCGTGAGTGGAGGCCAATCAACTATAGACTTCACCTTCTTGGGATCCCAAGTACAATAACTCTCTCATGCCGAAGTCACATTTTGATTCCTTGGTGAATAGAGATTTACTCTCCAATGTGCCCAACACTAAATCCAAATGTGCTAGATGATCAACCCAAGTCTTGCTGAAGATTAGTATATTGTCAATGAAGATGAGGATTGTCTTCCTCAATTGATCTCTGAAGATCCTGTTCATATAGGACTGAAAGGTGGCTGGAGCATTGGTTAGGCTGAAAGGCATAACCAAAAACTCATAGTGACCATAATGACAACGAAATGCCGTCTTCTCCACATCCTCCTCTCTAGTCCGAATCTGGTGATAACCAGATCGAAGATCTATCTTGGAAATGAAATAGGTTTCGTGCAACTCATCAATCATCTCATCAATCCGCGAAATTGGGTATCTGTTCTTAATGGTCTTCTTATTCAATGCTCTATAGTCAATACACATCCGCAAGGTGCCATCTTTCTTCTTCACTAGGACAACGAAAGACACAAAGGGACTTTTACTTGGTCTAATGTGATCCGTCTCTTCCTTCATCTCCTTAGGATGCCTATAGGGAGAAATAATGATCGGCTTAGCACCGTCCTCTAGCTCTATGATGTGCTCAGACCCTCTGTTGGGTGGTCTCCCATGAGGTAAACTCTCAAACACCTTACTGTGTTTGCCTCTCAATTTCTGTATGTCGAGTGGATACTCATGCTTCTGCTGCTCAACCTGTGATGGCAAAGTATAACACTCTGCAGCCCACTTAGCTTGATCATCCCTGATCAATCTTTCCATTCTCCTGAGTGAGATAACTCTAAGACTCCCATCTAACATACCCCTCAAAACATGCTTCTTGCCATTGGCTTCAAATTTCATCTCCATAACTCGCAAGTTGAGGGTAAACTCCCCAATAGCATGAAGCCACTTCATGCCGAGTACAACATCCAACTCTCCCATGCCAACCACATAAAAATCTGCTTGGAACTGATAATCGTTCAGCTGCAATATGAGATTTGGAATCATTCGGTTACAACTAAGTGTAAACCCATTAGCTACTCTCACCTTGAATCCCTCGAACTCTTCAGTCTTGAGTCCATGCTTAGCAACCAAGCCCTCATCTATGAAATTATGAGATCAAGCAATGTAATCACACGCTGCCCACTCAAGACTCCCCTAATCTTGAAGGATCCTTCTCTCTGAATGCTCAAGAGTTGAGCTGTAGGTGAAAATTCTTCCCTTCCTTTTTCCAACCCTTCTGAGGCACAATCCTCATCATTCGCTTCCTGATCAACTTGCTGTTCTGAATTTTCAGAATTTGATTCGTCTGTATAAAAGTAATCCAACTGATTCATTTTACCCTTGAGAGGACACACATGACCCTTTTCCCACGACCCTTTGCAAGTGAAGCATAATTTTTTCCTTCTCAAGTCTTGGAGCGACTCATCACTAAGTTTTTAAAAAGGTTTTCTTTGCTGGTCTGAAAATTTATTTGGTGCTTTATCCCTTGAGGAAGAAAATGGTTTTGGCGAAAACTTGCTTTTTGGGGTAGCAAGCTCCATATCTCTTGCCTTCTTCATAGCATCTTGTAAAGAAGGTGGATCAAAGGCTTTGATCCATTCACGTAAGGGTTCTAAGAGACGCTCACTGAAAAACACTACTAACCTTCTCTTTGATATACCGGTGACCATCACTGATATCCGCTGGAACTCTGAGATATAGGCCTTTAGTGACCCAACTTGCTTAAGCTGCGCAAGTTCTCGAAAGAAAACCTCTGGATCTCTCTTGTCAAATCGCTCGATGAGTTTGTTAGCGAACTCATCATAAGATATGATTGACCTGTGTCCCAAAGCAACCAAACCGTGGCACCACCACTTGTGAGTTATGCCATCCAAATGTAGTGTGGCGAACCTAATTGCCTTTTCCTCAGGCATGGGCCTCAAGGAGAGGAAGTTATCTAACTTCTGAACCCAACCACATGCAGTACAACGATGCCCTCCATCAAAATGCTCCAATGTAATTTTGCTCATTGCCTGTTGCAGATCCTTGGCACCCTGTGGTGCTCTAGTCTCTAGCTTGCCAATTGCCATTGCCATTGCCCTCTGTCTCCTTTGGTTCAGGAATTGGTCAAATGTCAACATGTTCCCGATGTGTCATTAACCCTCAAAATCATTGACAACATAAAAGAAGGAAAAAAGTTGTTTTGGCCTTTCATGAGCTCGATATTTTGACTATAATACAAATGATTAAATTTTGAAGAGATTAAAATATTTTAATTCATTGTCTTGAGAAATGAGTTTAATCATGTTTTTATTTATGAAATAATAAACTTAATACGAGATTGAGTTAGTGCCATCAGCCTTAGACGCATTTAGCTTAAGGACATTTCTTGAAGGCGCGTCCTTTTGAAAGGTGGTGACTCCACTGATCAAGTAGCAAACCAAAAAGATCATGTCCCTATAGATCTTCTTAAGGGCGCTCAAGCCAAGCATAAGCAAATCAAGAATCAACCAAAAAGTCGTGTGGAAGGAAAGAAAACTCAGGCTGCAAGAAGACGCAATTGAAGATACATAGATTATGCACCACCAGAGGTATCCTCACCACCATGTGTCAAATTGCAGATTCTGTAAATAACTCAATGCTCCTACAAATGGGCTGCTGTAGTAATTACTTATGATAGATTAGAAACAATCTCACAGGATACTTGTAATCATTCTAAACTATGAATTCAATTCAACTCAATATTAAATGTAAATACAATATGATACTCCTTGACGTTGAAATCAACAAATATATATATCTACCAATTTATTAAGTTCAGAAAGTAATTCAAAACCTTATGATAATGAATTCAACGTTCATAGCATATTGAGTTCAATGGCTGTGTAAGTATAAACCTATGATGGACTATAAATCTGATCAAATATATTATTAGAATCAAGACATATTAAATGTTGGTTACAATCAATAAACATAAATATCAAATTATTAAGTCTACTATACAATTAAGACAATATGCAAATTAATGGATGTTATTTGTCAAGCCACAATAATGTTTCTTACAACAATTATTGTGTCTTATTAAGCGATGATGACTTTACTATGAGAATAGACTTCGGGCCAAAATTCCCTTTCGTGTAATGTCCCCTTTTAAGCATGCTTAGGTTTGTGGATGGTTTAGCCTATAATTCCGACCCTCGTAGGCTAATGAGGATGGTTAGGGGGTCTTCTGGGGATTGTATCGTCTCCAATGTTCAGAAACTAGCAGCTCTAGCTTTCGTTTGAAGTCTCCAGGACTCCGTATGCTCAACTTACTATTTATAGTAAGTCAGAATGGATAAGAGAGGGACCTTACTATTTTTAGTAAGGTGTGTGGTCGTATGCAGCTCCATCAGCTCAGCTCCCAGTTACTCATAATGAGATATTAATGTTTATTTGGTGTAAATAAACATTAATTATTTAAAAGCTTTTATTATTAAGTTATAAATTAACTTAATGTTGAGGGTCTTGGCGTCATGAGGATGGGGCCATTTGGTCAATTAATTTAATGAAATATTTTGGGCGCCCACTATGGAAAAATTAAGTGAAATATTAAATGAAACATCATTTATTAATTTAATTCATTAAATGGAGCTTTTTGGAGAAAATCGACCCTCATGAAGAATTATAAATATTCATTGAAGAAGAGAAGAGGGCATTGGGGATTGAGCATTGGTGTTGATGATTTTTCGTTTGAGAGAGGAAGCCGAGGGTTTCTGATTCAGTCAGCCATTGGAGAACGTTAACTCTCCATTGTTGCAGCCTTTTGAAGTAGTGAAATATCTACTGAATTGGGCATACAGGAGGGCATCATACAGGTGTTCTATTTGAGCATATGGAAGAAATACAAAGATTATTCAAGGGTTTCAAGGTTATATGTTTGCAGATCTGAAGATCGCGGAAGATTAAGATTTAACCTTTGCAAATCAAAATTTATGTTTGCCGCTACAGTGACGTGAATAGTAGCGCCAACAGCCCCGTGAACAGTACCTGCCAGTATTGAGCTTCATTGTGAAGATTATTGCAAGTATTTCAGGAGGGTTTCACATAATATTCACTACAGATCAGAAGATTACTAAAGGCCGCCTTTACTTTCATCATTGGCACTCTTTCTAAGGCAATACGGCCCTGTACTTGCCAGCCGTACCAACCAGCAGTCTCAACGTGGGGTTTTCAAGCAATTTTTGAAGGGTTTCATCTCAAATTCTGAGAATCATCATTGCTGGGTGTATCTAACTGTATTTTTCAGTTAGCTGGGCGTATTTTCCACCCTCTACAGGCTGTGGTTAGTTGAATCCGCTAGTTGCATTGAGCATACAGGAATGGCGTGGTATCTCCTAGGAAAAACGCCTTAGTTTATGAGCTGATTTCATCTTGGACAGGGGCGTAGGAACCATTAAAGTATACAGCTGTGTGTTGGGCGTTGGAGAACTCATTTTTCTGGGACAGATTGAATGTATTAAAGCTGCTGCTACAACAGTAAATCATTTCCAGATTTCTGTATGTGCATTCCTAAGTGCTTGCTTGGGCGACCAGGATTCTTAGAGATTGGTAGCCATCATTGGAAGTGAAGAATCAACATTATGAGCAGCCCATTGATGTATAATCAGGTTCTTTAATTGTTGTCATAATTTTCCAGAACTTTAATATAAATTCATAATCAATTGGGACTGTGGAAAAAATCAATAAAAACCCTTATAAGCTGCTGTCAATAAAATATTCCAGTTTATATTGCTTATTTGTTTGCAATTACAATCCATAAATTATTTTCAAGATAGCTTCAATTTGCTTAGAATGAGTTTATTTCCATACATTGTATTTCATATCTGGCATATATCTTGAAAATATTCAAAACATTGCAAAACAAATAAACCAAAAACAAACACTGGCAGTTGGATTAGGACGAAGTTCCTACATTTCGCTAGCACTCCTGGCCGATAGGGAGTTTGTGGAGGGAAAGGTTGGTAAATCGTTCCATTGATGGATGGTCCCAAGATAGGTAGGAAACCTTGAGGGAGTCTTGGAGTTAGAGATCGTTCACACGCCCTTGGCATAATAAACCTACCATCCAAATAGGTTAGGAAAGAGGAAACAAGGAAAAGATCTATTCTGATCAAGAGTAATAAGTCATATCTGATCATGTTAGTTTATGCCCTAGATGATAATGCATTTTATTTGTCTTATTCTTAAAATGTGCAAACTGAAATGATCTAATCATGAACAAGATATTATGTGCTTAATTGATAATACATGATGTATGCAGGTCTTCAAGGCAATTTACATGAGCAAAATGATGTGTTGGTAAAATAAATTATATGTCCTAACTTGTGCATTTTATGTTTCTAGGATAAGTTTAATGTACATCACATGATGTCGTGAGGAAGTGAAGTATATTGTGCATGGCTGGTCCTAACCTCATCAACCATGTTTGTGGGCTGCTCAGGAGGTCGTTCCTGATGAACAGGGGTCTCAACCCTGCTTGTAAACGTAGGCTGCAAGGGCCTAGATGTGGTATTAAGTGAAATCCTTGGCATTAGAACTACTAGAATTATCATGTTGTTCTATATGACCAGGAGTAGGAATCTGGTTCATCCTATGCAAGAATTCGGCCAACATATCCATCATAGTATCAAACTTCCGCTCTCTCTTGGCATCTGGGCTAATGGAACCAGCATGAGCTTTGTCTCTATCTACCATTGCACCTGCAATACTTTCACTGTCACTAGATAGACTCCTTGGTATCTCTAGAGAATTATGGATGCCTAAAACCTCTAAAGATAGTTTCACCCTTTGACACCTGTAGAGGTTGCCACGGCCATGAATACTTGTGATAAGTTTGTTCTTTCCCACTCATGAATTAGCCACATAGGATGGCAAGATATTTTTGTGCTCTGATACCACTATGATGTCCCCTCAGGGTTTCAAAACTAACTTTTGAGTTGTCTATTAAATTCTGATTTTTTGTTTTTTTGTTGTTGGCGGTAGTGCCGGAAATTTCAAGAAATTGCATAATAACGAAATGGAAATTGCGTAAATAATTGAAGACCCAGTAATCTTTATTTATTCAGAACATAATAAGATCATACCCATAAGCCAAAATGCAATAATTTGGAACCTGGGTTTTTACATAGTCGCCTACTGATGTGGTGGATATGTTTTCGGCGAAGAAACAGATTCCACCCGCCAAACCAAACCAATAATATTATTAGTATTTTTGTTCGTGCTTAAATCTTTGAAGCCTTCATGCTACTCGAATAAAGCGAGCGGCTGTTGAAACCACGCTTTTGCGGTGATTTTAGATGCCTTTGCTTTAACTTTCGCTGGGCCACAAGCTTCAACCTTTGTGACTCCTGAATAGTACAGCCTCTAATGCAATATTGAGAATGACTTATGTATTATTCAAATGTGTTGTTGTAAATTGTAAATGCTGAAAGTAAATGCTAAGTAAATCGGTGAATGCTCAGATTGATGGTCTTTGTGTGAAGCCATCCATACTAGAACCCTTAGACGGTCTCTCACACTTGTAGATCGTGTACTAATCGAGGGTTTCCATCCTCAGATCAACTTGAAACTCCATACTTGCAACCCTATGCTCAGTTTCCTGTTTTGAATGATAAACTTGGATGATGAAAAACAATCTTTTTTTCTCTCATGCTTTTCCAAATCCACACCCAAGATTAGGGTTTTACTTTTTTAAACAATAAAATATTAATATCTTCTCACTAAAAAACCCACGCCATCTTGCCTTGGCATAATATTTTATGTTTGTCTTGAAAAGCGCCCCCTTCCACTTAAATATTCATAAAGAGATTCAAAATGAATTCTTTTAATAAAGTCACTTTATTACTTTATTTCACGCCCAAATTATAAAGTACTTTATCAAAGTAACTTTAATAATAGAATATCATTAAAGTAATATGACTTATTAATTCACTAACTCTTGGCCAAAGTCTAGCAATCATCTCCCAAGAGAGTCCCATCACCACTACCAATTGTAGGTGTGCCGTCATAGATCCTGATATTACATACTATAAATACCAAGTATCAATGGTGAACTCTTGAAAAGCCTTCAAACGACCAACCGAATGCTAGAACATTGATTTGAATAAGCCGGAATGAAACATCACGCCTGTTGAAGAGCTTGAATCTCCCTAATGAGTTCCCTAAACGTCTCGCTAGCCTACAGGAGCCGTAGTCATAGGCTAACCTCAAAATCCCAAACCATTGGCTAGAAAGGGGACATTACAAATATTCCAACACAATCGAATCCAGAAACAATATTTATCAACAATTATGGATTGTGGAAACTTGATATCATTAAAGGAGCCATTGGTCAAGCATGATGCTGATGAAGATCAAAGTGGGAGATTAGAATCAAAAACTAGCTCTGTCACTAGTTTGGAGTAAAGCTGGAGACAAAAGAACCAAGTACGATGAAAGGGCTAATGTAAGAAATGAAAATGTCCAATGTTAGTGGGTCCAAGTTGGAAAATCTTGAGGAAAAAGGCTACTTCTATAACCTTTCTAAAGTGCAAGGCCAATGAATGTTTGATGGTAGAGAAAAAATTGGCAATGGTCGCTTTCCCTTGTGGCTTGTGTTGCAGTCTACGAGACAAAGTGCTCCAAATGCCAAAACAAAACGGATCCATGCCGCCTAGTTTGAGAGTGAGGATGTTGGATCCTTCCATTGGTGATATGCAATGGTGAGCATCGCCTCAGTAATCTATCTTCCCTATGATGATAGGAAAAAAGAAGAAAGTGATATTCCTGGTAGCTTCTAGAGGTCTGATGTTTTTGAACCCATGCTTGAAAGTGATAGTCTCAAGGAAGAGGGAGAAAACATCTTTGATTAGGATTGCAAAGAATGTAGATTGTGTTGTACCCATATGAAATTTTTGTATTGCGAAGTTTAAAGTCAACATCTATTTTTTCAAGTATAAGTTGTTGTCAAGTTCATTTCATTGTAAATGTTCATAGGATCAAGAAATTGTGCTCTTGAAGTTATCCATCATGTCAAAGGAAAAGAGGTCTTGAGATCATATACACCTGATAGAATCAATTTCAAGTCAAAATTTCATCAAGGGAACACCTTTGGGAAGGATTGAAGGAAGCATCGAAGTCAAAAACTGGCTAAGTATGGGAATAAAGTGCAACTCACACCTAGAGTAGAAACATGCACTAGAAAAGGGGAAGCCCAAAGTTTAAATATCCATTGCTAGGTGTGCATCTAGAGTTGTGGCGCACACCTAACAAGAACTGAAATTATTTCAAGGTATGGAAAGGAAGACTCAAGTGAATGTTATTCAGAGGTGCATGTTTGTATGGAAGGCTGCACTTTGTCAAAGATAAATATCAAAAATCAGAAAATCACAAGTTGCATAAAGGTGTGCACTTGGTGGTTTGGAGTGCACCTATAAAAGGATAAATTGAATTTCAAACAAAACAATCTAATTATATTGAGGTGTGCATCCAATATCATGGGACACACTTGAGTACAAAGGAGTATTAGGTGCATTTGAGAGATTTTGGGGTGCGCTTGACAAAAGGACTAATTTGCAAGGAGAAATAAGAAACTAATATAGAGGTATGTGCCTAGGTGATAGAGACACCTATACAAGGAAGCCACTTTAGAGAACAATGCACAAGTGTGTTTCCAAGTGGCCAGTGTGCACTAAAATGAAAACAAGAAGTGATAGAAACATTTCACTATTTAGGGGTGCACTTGGAAGCATGAAGGAAAATTCAATATTAGTTCAAAAATGTATGTAGAGGTGCATGCTTGAGAGATTGAGACACACTTGTACAAGGAAAATACATTATCTATTTAGAGGTGCACATGAGGGGTCGTGGTGCACACCTCACTAAGAGAACTTCCAAATCTAGTTATTAGGTGTGTGTTAGGGGTGTAGGTGTGCACCTTAACAAAGAATTTTTTGAGCTCACATCAAAGTTTGAAAACCCTATTGTTAGGTGTCCTTGGAAGCATGAAGTGTGCACCTATTTAAAGGAAAAATCAGATATTAAAAAAATCACAATGTACATGTGCATGTTTGGGGTGTAGGTGCACACCTCACCAAAGGGATATTTCAAGATTAAAAAATTATGTTCATAGGTGCACAACAACTAGTGATGAAGTGCATTGAAGTGTGCATTCAATGTCATGAGACACGCTTGAGTACAAAGGAGTATATTCACAAGGGTATGTGAGAGGTCTATGGGTGAGCCTAGCAAAAGGATGAATTTGCAAGAAGAAATAAAAAGCCTATACAAAGGTGCATGCCTAGGGTATAGAGACACACCTATACCAAGAAGCAACTTTAGAGATCAATGCATAGGTGTGTCTCCAAGTGGCTAGTGTGCGCTAAAAACTGTAGTGATGAAAAAGTTCAATGTTTAAGGGTGCATGTGGAGGCATGAAGGAAAATCCATTATGACTTCTAAAGTGTATGTAGAGGTGCATGCTTGAGAGATCCGTACACACCTATATAAGGAAAAATTAATAGCCATTCAAAGGTGCACATGAGGGGTCCTGGCACACATCTCACTGAGAGAACTTCCAAATCTAATTATTAAGTGCATGTCGTGAGTTTAGGCATGCACCTTAACAAAGTTTTTTTTAGCTCACATCAAAGTTTCAAAACCCCATTGTAAGGTGTGCTTGGGGGCATGAAGTGCATGCCTATTCAAAGGAAAAAATATATATTAAAAAACTCACAATTTATAGGTGCGCTTTTGGGGTGCAAGTGTGCCTCACCAAAGGGATTTTTCAAATTTAAAAAATTATGTTCAAAGGTGTGCATGTAGTGATGAAGACACAACTATACAAAATAAATCAAAAGTGGAAGTTCAAAATCTATTTAATAGTGTATTGATGCATGTTTAATGCGGAAGTGCGTGCCTATCAAAGGGATTCAAAACTTCAAAGTGGATTTTTCAAGGTTTTAGATGTCTTCAAAGGGTTAGCCATGATTAGAGAAGAAGCTATAGAATCATCAAAGTCATGTACAGCCATCTATTTGGAAGTTTATTTTAGCTTGTGCTAAAAATAACACCGTATCTTTGTAAGAGAAAAGAGCATAGTTTGGGAGTTGCTATTTTTAGTGGTCTCTATTTTTAGTGTGAGAGGCCCATGCTATTTTGTGTTTTTTACTTTTAGCCCAAAGTCAACTATTTTTAGATCATCTATCTATAGATCTTTCATCATGCAAGATATGTGAGCATTAAGTCATAGTTTGTAATATATTTAATCGAAAGTCATTACTTCTGATCAAGCTCTACTAGACTCTGCTCTTTCAGCCATATTATCTCAAATTTAAATCTGCAGTCAACTAAGGCCTGGTTTGTGGAAATGAAGAGAGTTGTTGGCAAATTGTTTGGCCCTAAGACATTGAGAATCCAAGATTCAACAATCCAATCTTATCCATCCAATTGTGGTAGATTAGAAATCTAGTGATATTTTCTGTGATGTTGCCTAAGTCAGCTCTTTGATTTCATCTAGCTGGATGTTGATTAGATGATTATAAGAGACATAATATGTGAAATCTCTTGTGATTGAGTTTCTTACTATGTTGCATGGTGTTTCAGGGATAGCAGTATATATATAAGTCAATTTTTACAAGTTGAGCTATACATGACAATGTGACATCATAGTTT
>VDFB02168355.1:26673-176343 GCA_007258455.2 Sequoia sempervirens
TTACAGAGATTCAGAAAGTTATATATCAAAATTTCAAAATTTTCAGCTGAACTTGCAGGCTCTCAGCTCACAACATTCAGGAAATCAGAAAACAATGTCAAATTAACCTGATACAGGTATGGAGCCCAAAACCAGACTTATACTAGACTCTGAAAATCATGGAGGCCAGCATGAATGACTTCCAGCCTTTTGTACTCTGTTTCTCAGGATCCCTTGTCTCCTTTTTGAGTCTTCTGTGCATGGTATATTCTACTCACACTCTTACAAACACATTAGTAGGCTCACACTCAGCTTACATTCCTTTTCTACAGTCTTCAGCTTAGAAGGAAGATGTCTGTTTGAATGGAAAACAAACAGCCAATGGTCAATTGATCACCAATTCCAAATCCTAAGTTATAGATAAAACTCAAAACTTGCTGATGAAACCCTAGGATGCTAGAAAAACTCAATGAGATCCTCAAAGAAAATATTTACTTATTCCAAATGCTGATTAGAATTTTATAATGCGTTTTTGCACTCACTAGTATGCTGTACGACCTGGTACAAATGTATGACCTGGCTTGGAATGTTTGTGAATACTATATGACCTGATCTAGGGTTTGCCCTGAATCCCTGTTTCTCCCTCAAAATGAGCCAAAACAATATTTTATTATTTTCTGATTTTTTTTTCAGTTTTCCTTGGATCCATGACTGGTATGGCTGGCTGGAGATGTACAGCTAGTATGGAATATTCAGATCTGACTCGAAACCCTTGAAGACTTTGTCAAGTATGCTGCTAAAATTACTTTTATCTTGTGAGCATTGACAACAATTCAGAAAGTGACTTTAGCTTCCATTTGCATGCTAAATGATGACTGAAATGATGAATGCTGCTGCTGGTTTGACTGGAAGGTGCCCTAAGTATTTGAATTTTACTTCCTCAATGTGGTGCTCAACTAGGGTAACTCAGATCCAGCATCAAGTGTTGTCCAAATTCCACCAAAAACCTGAAACTCAATATATTAACCTTTAATTATGCTTTGTTGATGCAAATTCAATTCACCTATTGCTGGGATCTTGCTTGTAATCCCCAAAAATCAGCAACAACACTGAAGCGCCACTGCAGCAATCTGAAATATGTCTTCAAATCCCTAAAAAATCAGCACAATTGTGATCCATGAATGGAATCACCCAAAATTGAAAACAAGGGTTTTCGTCCTCTCAAACTCCAAACAAACCAAGATTTTTTGTCCTTGGATGCCCTAGATTGAACAAACTGCTCAAATATGAAAATCAGAAAATTAGATGAAAAAATGATAAGTTGAGTGATTCCCAAATGAAGTTGGGCACCTCCTTGATATACCTTTTCGAATTGGGTCCTTGGGTTCTAAATTTCCCTCCAAGTATTTAAAAATACTTTTAATTTTGATTTTATTTTATTGTTAATTTTTAAGCATTTAAAAATAGTTTTATTTTAAAACGAGTGTTTGAAAAAACACCTTTTTATTTTAATTATAGTGATTTTATTAAGGTGCTTTTAAATCAGAAATTTCGGGCCTCAATAAATAATCAACTAATTAACTCATTTCCAAACATCAAGTGTTGTCCAAATTCCACCAAAAACCTGAAACTCAATATATTAACCTTTTAAATATGCTTTGTTGATGCAAATTCAATTCACCTATTGCTGATCTTGCTTGTAATCTCCAAAAATCAGCAACAACACTGAAGCACCACTGCAGCAATCTGAAATATGTCTTCAAATCCCTAAAAAATCAGCACAATTGTGATCCATGAATGGAATCACCCAAAATTGAAAACAACGGTTTTCGTCCTCTCAAACTACAAAAAACCAAGATTTTTTGTCCTGGGATGCCCTAGATTGAACAAACTGCTCAAATATGAAAATCAGAAAATTAGATGAAAAAATGATAAGTTGAGTGATCCCCAAATGAAGTTGGGCACCTCCTTGATATACCTTTTCGAATTGGGTCCTTGGGTTCTAAATTTCCCTCCAAGTATTTAAAAATACTTTTAATTTTGATTTTATTTTATTGTTAATTTTTAAGCATTTAAAAAGAGTTTTATTTTAAAATGAGTGTTTGAAAAAACACCTTTTTATTTTAATTATAATGATATTGTTAAGGTGCGCTTAAAATCAGAAATTATCGGGCCCAACATAAATAATATTACTAATTATCTTAATTCGAAAAAAGGGGTCATGACAAATTTGTATTTGAAAAAGTATTGTTTTACATCTAACCTCTGATTCCATTCCTTGGTTATTAACACCTGTAACCTATATGGCTTAAACATTCTTTGAGCAATTTCCTTAACAATGTCATAAACTGAATGTTATTTATCTGTTTCTGGAATTCTGCCTATGTCTCATAAATCTGATTTACCATTCTCTCCATTATTCCTTTCTCTTCTGTTGGGTTCTCTAGTAATTGACACTATAATGAAATCCACTATGCAAATTTTCTCTGATATAAGCCTCATTAATCTGATTTTCCATTCTGCTCCATTATTCCTTTCTCTTTTGTTGGTTTCTCTAGGAATTGACACTATAATGAAATCCACTATGCCGCTTTTCTCTGATATATTGTATTAAGAACCTATGTTTGCTATGCCTCTTTTTAAAGTCCTTGCACATTACTTGAATGGTAAAAGTAGGTGAGGTTATGGGCTGCTTTAATGCACTGCAGGTTTTGTTTGGACCGCATTCTTAAGATTTATAAACATGGATCCCAATTGATTGTACCTTATAATTGTTGTACCAAAATCTTGTCGCATGTCCTCTGTAGTTATGAACACATTATTTCCCGTGGGGGATATGAAGCGGGTTTATTCTTTTACAAGTTTTCATGAATAAACATTACACCAAGACTTATCATACATTCGACATCATATATTTTCTTAGGGATGCTATAGTATGTGACTTGACAAGATCATCATGTCCTCTTAGTTACTTGCTATCATCACTCATGCATTTGCCTTGTCTTCACTTTGAAAATTCATTACCTTCTTGTAGGCTGCACTTATTTGTTCTTGGAAACATGATTTTCAGTTTCATCTTATACTTTGGTCTAGACCCTCAATAAACCATCTCTCCTTCAACCCATCCACAATATGGAGATTAATTTCTTGAACTTCCTATTACATGTGTATAGAGTCATTCATCCCTTGTTTCATCTTGCAACAACTTAAATCCTTTTTGCAATATGGAGCTTTTTGCAGGATTCAGCTTTGTCTTGTTTTGCTCCCTAGACCTCAACCAGCGAGCCATTACGCTTCTCAAAGATGTGAGATATGATTTGTTCATTACTTAGATTCTATGTTACCGGTCTGGCCACTAGACAGCCCGGGTTTGGGGTCTTGATCCAGTCCCTTGTGGGTTTGGGCAGGGACCCACCCACAGTCTATGGCTTCATCTCGGATGAACCTGGGTGAACCCATGGGGAATTTGGGTGGATTCATTTGATTTGCCAAGTACTCTCCGAGTCCAAGTTTCTAAGTTTGCCTAGAAGTCTTCATCTAAAATATTGTCATCCAATTGGACAATCTTCCCTGGTGTTACTTGATGCTTACCTTGTAAGGAGAAATGCAGCAATGTAGTTAATTTTAATATATAATATATATCATGACATTCAAGTTTGACTAAATGACATTCTAATATTTTTTATTTTTATGGTGGTTTTGTTTATTATACAATATATGATGCTATGTGTGCTATTTTGAACTTAGTTACTGTTGATATATGTATATATTTCTTATGTCAACAGTGGCATGGTGCGACGGTTAAGTTGTTGTGTTGTTATTCTTGCCATCAAGGTTCAAACCTCATTGGGGTGTAATTGTTGAAAATGTATATTGGGGATGAGGTCCCCCATTTGTGACCTCACTAGTTCATAGCTCTGGGTCAAAAGCGTTTACCCCTCTTAATAAAATATATATATTTATATGTTTTTGTATGGACGAATCCAACCCCAAATTTTTTTCGACCAAACTCGCAAACCAAACCCTTGAACCCAAACGGGTAACTTAGCTTAGATTGTAACATGTTTTACAATGACATAAAAGATCTTGATAGCTTTTTCTGTGAAATTTAATGGATTTTAGCTTTGATGGTGTTGGTGGTGGCCTTTATGGCACCCCCCTTGTTTTTACTAAATGGCCTTGCCTAACCTTCCTTTTTTGTTTTAGCCTACAAACTTTGTGTCCTTTGGCAATATTGAATGGTTTATGTTTGTTTTAGTTCCTAGTTACCACTGTCAATGCATAATGTAATCTGCAAACATCCAAGCAAAAGGGTGTGGCTTTTGACCCGAAGTTGTTACTTGGTAGCTGTCTTCTTCAGTCTATCATTTCTTAACTTCACCATCAAGTCTGCCCTTAGTCTTCAATATCTGGCTGTTCACCTTCAACAATACTCCTATTCTCAGGACGATTACCTTTGCCTTCCACATTCTTCCCCCCATCAATGTGGTTTTCCTTAACAGATTTGTTATCCTGGTCAACTATATTTTGGTCAACCATGTGTAGTCTCCTTCGCAATGATTTCTGGCTTTGATTGTGTGAGAATTTTGCATCAACGTTTCGGATCACACTCTCTGATCCATTTTCTCCTTTAGCTCTGCTCTCATCCTGATGATGGATCACAGAGTGTGATCTGAAACGTTGATGCAAAAATTCTCACACAATCAAAGCCAGAAATCATTGCAAAGAACATTATGGATTGTGGAAACTTGATATCATTAATCATGTGTAGTCTGTCAAATATTCTTTCTTTGTCCTTTTGAAGTTCTGCCCATTCCTCTCCTGTTATCTTCAACTATTGTTATTCCTACTGTAGTAATTTTTTAAACTCTTCTCTCAAATTTGAACACTATTGTGGTCATTGGTTCTCGTCTCTTTATTTATAAACTTATACTATTTCTCTTAGCTATCCCCACAGACCTGTAGAGGATACATGTCTTTTCCAGATTCCTTCAGAGTCTCAGACAATGACAACGAAGGCAATTCTTAGAGAGTCTGAATTCAAATTATTATAAATTCCATTGATTGTGTTGCTCCTTTCTCTTCACTCTGTCTTCATATTCCCTGAGTCTGCATTCCCTCTACCTCCTCCGGGCAATCCTTGGGACATCTGCATCCCATGCTCATTGAGGGGAGTCAGTGTGTCCTTTGCCTCCTGGCGGATTTGGTTGCCATGGTGTCCTGGACCTACCTGAAGCCTTTTGCCATTTCTTTGTCTTTGTTTGATTTGATTAAATCAGCTTATTGCCCCCATGAATTTTTTATTTTTCTGACATTTTTTTTCTTTTTTCAAATTCTCTTCATTGACATTGGTATCTACATTGATCAACCATTTAGATGTAGGATCACTTTGGATATGATGGAGATTGAATTTGGTTGTTCACAACTTCACATAGACAATAAATAGGTTCAGTATGACAACAGAGAAAAAAATAAAGGTGCCAAACTTTAGAATGAACAAAATAGAGCCAGCACAAACAAATTATGGTAGAGCAACATCACATCACATAGAAGACAGAAATGGAGAAATGAATAACCTTTTCCATCAACAACAATAGTAATATCATATAATGCTCTGCCCAGAAATAAAGCACTGACTGGTTGCTAATAAAACATAGATCGCTGTACCTGTAATATAGAATTTAATTATCACCACCAAAAGGAGCAATCAAGGAGAAATAAGCAATGTCATAAAAGCTGAAAATTAATTAAGGTAATGAAAGGGTCAAAGGGCATGAAATGAAGAGTAAGGACATCAATTGATCAAGACATTATTTTATTATTTCCCTTGTGGAATATGAACCAAGGATTAACTAACCTGAGGACGAAACCCCTCTAGGCCTGGAATTAAAGGACAAAAACCCCTTAATTTCTATAGCCGAGTTTGTGAACAAAAAGTTAAAACCCCTAACTTAGGCAAACTTTAGAAATACTTCAAAGGCATTTAAAGAGAGAGATCACTGCAGATTGGAGGAGAATTACAGCAGAGATAAAAGGTTAAGTTCTATATTTTCCAAGATACATTACAAGATTTAAATCTGAATTATATAATAATCATTAAAACTACAAATTCTAGGTTCAATTTATACTTATTATTAATTTCTGCAACTATTATATTTATTATGAGTTAGGGCTTATTATGCTTAAAGAAAACAAGGAAAATTTAGAAGGGGGCATACATATCAAACCTAATTATGTTATGATGAACACTGACGGAAATCCATACCAATGGCCATGTCCCGATAACATATATACTCCTCTGTGTGAGTACATACAATGGTTGGGAACAACTACCTTGAGGATCTGCTATGCACTACAAAAAAATTAAAACAGCTGATAGTTGAAGTACATCGACTTCTTGACATATCATGACTTTATGATTCTTTATTCAATTTTTATTTTTCTCTAAAGTGCATACCAAATTTTCTATCTATATGACATAGTATAAAGGCACTGATGTTTCTTTTATTTGTTACAGTATTTTTCTAATGCAGCCTTGGCAAGGACGAGTGTGGCAAGTACAACTATATTATCTTCAACGTCAGGGCTATTTACCCTATTCTTTGGAGCATTGTTTGGGCTAGATACTCTAAATGTTGCTAAAGTTGTTGCAGTATTTGTAAGCATGGCTGGAGTAGCGATGACTACTCTTGGGAAGACATGGGCTGCAGATGATGCTGTGCAAAGTACTTCCGTGTAATTCTTTTCTATCCTTCTCTCTTTTTCTCAGATAAAATTATTTTCTAATTTACATATATTTTGCATCAGTATTGGTTATTTTGTATTGAATGGTGAAAAACATGGTATTCTTCCATTATGTGTGAACTATAAATTTATTGTTGCTATATAAGGATGTTATGAATTAAATATACATAATGGAGACTACAACACTACTTGCATTTACACACCTGTATTTTTGTTGTCTGGGTGTGCTGAAGTGGCTGTTATGAAGTCATAAACAACCTTGCATATGGATACAATTATTAGACTAATATCTTTTTGATTGCTTCCTTTACATGTTAATGAGCAGAAATGGTGAACACTCAATTGTAGGGGATGTGTTTGGGTTACTTTCGGCAGTTTGTTATGGCCTATTCACAGGTAGAGCTACCTTTCCATTCCCTTCATTTCCTTTTCCTAGTATCATATTTAGAGACAGATGAGATGTTTTCCACCTGTGTTATGATTATTGTCAATAATTATGATTCAAATTTCATGTAATGGCCTTGGCATGGTTTTCTTGCTAAACAGTACTCCTTAAGAAGCTTGCGGGTTCTGAAGGTGAAAGGGCTGACGTGCAAAAGATATTTGGTTATATTGGACTATTTACTCTGCTGACTCTTTGGTGGCCAGGTAAACACTTTAGTTTTTGTGAGAAATTATTTGATTGCAGTCTGCTTCAGGCTTTCATTAATTAGATTAAACTTATCAGGATTTACTTACTGAGAAGTGAAGAATAATGCTCTAGTAACATTTGAAACAAGTTATTTTCCTCTAGTTAGCTTCCAAATTTCTTGTAGTCATTGCTCAACTTTAATTGATCATTTTTTCTCTTAACTGACTTTACTCATTTCTATGTTTACGATGAAGTCCCATAAGAATGCTCACTTAAGAGCCAATGATAATCTAAAATTGTGACTTCATGATGGTAAGAATTATTAGAGTTCACGAGGCTGTTTATCCAAGGGCAAAAAACCAACTCTATGTATAAATATGAAATCAACAGTGAACACAATATGTGAGGGTAGCCCAGACGAGCCATTAATGAATCTCTGCAAATGACTATGAGATCAACATAATGTGCTGATAGAAAATCTCAAATATCTTTAATGCATTCCTTTTAGTACCAATGGGTTACTCATTCTCCACCAATTGTAAGCACAAATACCACCATAATCAATGCAGATTCTTCAAATCAATCTATTGTGAAGGATGGTCTTTCCACAATGTATTCATCCCAAAAGAGGCAAGCAATACAAATGTTCCTGAACAGGTCGATACATGCCACACGAATTATACGGAGAATGCACTTCATATAAAGGTAGTGATGGTACAAGAATAAGACCATTCATGAGCTATACTTGCATATAGATAATGATTGCACACCTCTATATAGGTATGTTCTGCCTCCAACAAAACTCGGATTTAGTAGATTTCAATTGAATCTGAATGCATCAATCAAAACTTCAATTCATAGAATTTAAATTGAAGTTCATTGAATGCTCCGGGTAGTAACATTATTTTCATGCTTCATCTTTTGTTTCAATGCATCGATACTTACATGATAGAAGCAGTATACAGAAATTAATTTTATCTGCAAAGCATAGGCATTACGATAATACAATCTACTTTTACCATTCCATATAGAAGGTTTTCTCTCCTTTTGTAGTTGCTCTACTTGGCATAGATTGCTGTTAAGTCGTTCCCTTTAATGCTTTCTAATTTGTAATTGCCCTAGATGATCATTATATTGAAATTAAATAATATCTATGCTTACATTATCTTGCAGTATGGCCTTTAGCTGCTATTGGCATTGAACCAAAATTTAGTATTCCTAAATCTGCCAAACTGGATGAAGTTGTGATTGCAAATGGATTCATTGGAAGTGTCCTATCCGATTACTTTTGGTATGCAGCTTTTAAAGTAATGCTTATTTGGATACATTAAGTTTGGCCTTTGATTCTAGAACTAAGTTGGAATCATATTTTCACTAATAATTGTAGGGCACTATCTGTGGTATGGACAACACCTCTAGTTGCAACTCTTGGCATGTCCCTCACCATTCCTCTTGCGATGATAGCTGACATGGTGATTCATAGGCGCCACTATTCGGCAATCTATATGCTTGGTTCAGCTCAGGTATATCACCATTTCATTTTTTCTTAATGGCTCTTGTGAAGTATAGACTTTGTGCTTGAACATGTATTTACTATTTACCTGATAAATTATAATCTTGTTTGAAATTTGTTTGGCATCATTACAGGTATTTGCAGGATTTGTGATTGCAAACCTTTCAGATAAATGTTCGCGGAAAATGGGTCTATGATATTATAATGCATTGAGGATTACTTGTATTCTTATTCAAGAAACAAAATATTCTTTCCCTCCTATATCAAAGTTTGTAAAATATCAAACTGGACAAACTGCAACTGCTAGATTAAATTCTTTCACACATCATGCACTGAATTTTTTGTTTGTGGCAAGATGGTGACTTGTTTAGGAATGAGACGAGCATTAGAAATCATATCTTTGGGTCCGTGTTGCTGCTAAATGATGTAAAAGTATGTATAAATGTCACCACCTCCAATTAAATTGTGGGCCTGAAAGTTTTGATACCGAGTCAATCAACTAGCATGGAGGTATGTATTTTGGTATGATCATAACGACATTCATGACGTTTCATGTAACACAATAAAAAGTGCCAAAGGCTCTTCTTTGGCTTGCAGTTTATGCTGTGAACTGTATTCTTGTTTTCCAAGGAAAATATTGTGACTGTGAAATCTTCTATATGTGGACAATATTCCTACAAGAATTTTCATGTATGTTGGAGTTCGAAGTTTTAAGTACTTTGGCCTCTACGTGGACACTATTTTTTTGTTGTATGGAATTAATTCTTGTCCTCGAGTAAGACTTATTCTACAATTGATTCATGACTGATCTAAGAGGTATGATTTGATCTTCATCAAGTTTGATCTCTTTGCAAACATTATTAGCAGAATGTGTACGCTTTTCTGCCCGCCTTGTTCATATCGTGTTAAATGCGTCAATGCCCTCACTGAAGTGCATCTATCGACTACATCCCAGTTACTTCAAAAATCGAAGGGCCAGCTATCAGATTCAGGAAACACACTATGGGGACCCTTACATCTCAGGGGTTAACTTTTAAGGTCATTTTGTTTTATTTGAATACGACAGTCTTGGTTCTATTCTGACATTGAGGGTTTTGGTTCTGTTAGTACGTCTCTAAAGGTCACCTGTCTATCACTAGGATCATGGCAACTGTAGGGGTTTTACAAGGATCAAAGAATAATCCTGGTCCCGTCAATTTTGCTTCCATTTCTCAAATCATCTTGAGACGGCTAAAAACATATACCAATCAAATGCCTTAAAAAAATTCAAGGCCTTTTTAGTCAGTGATCCTATGGAACGTTATTAAAAATTATTTATGTTCTATTGATTTAGAAATAATTTACACGAACTTTTCATTAACTACAATTAGGCAAGGGGCAGATTGTAATAGTATGAGTGTGTTAAGAAAGTCTTTAATTTTTGACAACTAATTATATGTTCAATTATTAATATTTATTAACAAAAAATATAATTTATTAGTGATGTCTTATTAACTGACAAAAATAAAAAATTTAAATAAAAACAATTAAGTGAAACAAAATATATTAAAATTACTATGTTTAATTTTTTTATTACTATAAAAAAAAATTCAATTAAAATTGAAGTATCTAAAATAGTATAATTACGAGTAAATGTTAAACTAGTGTATTTTTTTCAATCTATTGACATATCCATTCAATTTGTTCATTCAACACCAAAAGAACAATACCTCTTGACCTCTTCATATGAATCAAGACAAAACTAAAATGCCTTCAACTCATATGGAAAAGAAAAACATACCTAGCTGCAACATTGTTCATTACAAGGATGGAAATCATCCTGCACTCCAAATTGAAATGCTTCAAACACAAGAACATTGTCAAGTTGGGCTACAACATATTGATGTTCTTTGTTCACACATTGTTGCTACTCAACACTATTATCACTTGTATGCTAGACCCATGAAGAATTTTTTAATTCAACCACATTGTTATCCACAACATTAGAAGTTGCATCTTCAAAGAACAAAATCTCTATGATCAACATGTTTATCAAATTATGAAACAATAGGCAGTCAACATACCTTTTTCTCACATATTGATGTCTTTTATGCTTGGATCAAATATTTGATACATGGCTTCATCCTCCATCCTTTGCATAAGAATCATATTAAGGCATCTCAAATAATGAACTAATTACATCTCACAAACTCTTTGTTTCAATCTCATCTATGCAACTTGTTGCACTAGATATATTGCTATAACCATGTGCAAAAATTTTCCTATCATCATCTTCCTGCTCACAAGTGTAAGAGTTCATTACAACACAAGAAACCTTAGTAAAAATGTGTGAAACATGTTCAACCTCATGTTTTTTATTATGAAAGTCATATTTGTTGATGCATTACATTGTTGAAACATTTGACTACTTTAAATCAGTATATGAATCATCGGCAAAAAAAGGTCATAGAATCATGACTTGAAGCAAAAGAGCCTTCAACCTTCTCATGGTCCACCACAAAATTGCAAACTTCATCGTTAAGTGCAGCCATACCTACATCATTATCATACAAGCAAACATTGTCAAATTTTAATCATTCATTGAATATTGTTGTTATCATCAACACCACTTTCATGTTGTACCAATACCTACATTAACTCATTTGCACACACAAAATTAATCGTTTGATGTTGTGTTTACCTTAAAAGTTATATCCAATTTTTTGTTGCTCAGATAACCCTATTCATTATGAGAAACACTTGCATTTGAGGACATTAACTTGGCAATATATTAATTTCTCACCTTCTCCATAGAATCAAAGCATGTATAATCATGTTGTAGACTAGTAATTCTTAAATATTATTGCATTGAACTCAAAGCAACTCCATAGACTTCAAATAACATGTCAACACAAGAAATTGTGTTGAGTCAAATCATTTAGAATATTCAAAAGGCAACAACAAATCTATGCTTGAAATATGTGCTTGACTATCACTCTTGCCATTTGATATTTTCTAATTCTTGAACAAGAACAATATGGTCAACATTGAGTGCAAACTCATCTTCAAATTTAACCATAAGGCCATTCCAAAAAGCAAAGGTATGTTCTAGAAATCTTTGATACCACTTATGCCTTTTCATATAGTAACCTAACAAAGAAGCTCATCCACGTGTCCTCATCTTCATAATGAAACTTATCCATAAAATCCAAAATTGTAGCAACATGTGCATCCTCTTGATTACTATCATACCCATCAAACTTAGGCATATGATTGAATACCTTGGATTAATCAACCTAAGAGAGATTTAGTTGCTTGTAAGTTGGATCTATAGGAATGATAGGGAGCTAAGAAAATTATTTTTTAACAGGAAGGTATTTATTAGATTGTAATAACTTGATCTGCTCATCATGTTATTCTTTCATTTTATCAAGTTTATTGGTTTCTTGCATATTCTTTTGTGTCTTTTTATAAATCTTGGCATGGGTTTTCACATGTTGTAGGGTTATTTCAATAGCAGGAATAAGCATATTCATAAAAATCATAAGCAATTGGTTCAATACAATTTTTAGGGGTATAATTTGAAAGAACACTTGAAGGGGTATTAAATCCGCACCAAACAACCATGATTGACCACACACTACCATATAAAATATTGAGGTGTCATAAAATGATATATCTCAAAATAGGAAGAACAACACAAGTACCTTTAATAAGCATATGTTATAGATATAAGATGTGCTTTTGAAACACCAACGATAGCAAGGTACCCCAACAATAAAACTATTCTTGGATAGTAGAGTCACCACATATGTTATAGATATAAAACGTGCTTGTGAAACACCAACGATAACAAGTTACCCCAATAATAAAACTATTCTTGGATAGTAGAGTCACTACTTTTTTCAAAAAAGGAAATCCTTGAAGCAAATTTGATCTTCAAGGCTACTAAACTAATCCTAGTTTTAGCCTTACCAATTAATTTCCTTGAACCCAATAACAATGTTTCTTCCCTGATATCATTTGTTAGGCATAAGTTGATGAGCTATCAAAATTACCCAAATAAATGCATAGTAAATTGTGATGCTAGCAAAAAAATTTAATGAGTTACCATGGTCCTCAAAATAATTTTTAAATCTTTATATCCCTAGTGATAGTCATTGTTAGGTCCCAAAACCACAGTCCACAATCCTAGAGCTTCTTCTTACTTCAAGGCCAAGGATATGTCGTCAAGAAGGCAAAGGAGGTTCATCAATAGATTGTAGATGGTTAGAGACCTACTTTGAGAGCAAGTAATCTCTCCTACACTTTGGGCTTAGCTTAAATTCAAGAGTTTATTCTTAGATGTATACCTTAATAAGTATTTACATTAGTTGTGTTATAACATGACTATAACAAACAACAACTATACCCAAATGTACACTTGACCCCATAGTTATCAAAGGTCAAGATCAACTACCTATATAAGACCTCTCTATAGCTGATTACACACCTTGATATGAACCTAAAATTATCAACTTAATTATAGTCCCTTATGATGTTTTCATTTGTCATTACATACACAATGACAAGGTGCAAACATACATGTTCAGATTCACTAATAATTCAAAAGTTCAAATTTACTTAAGGTTCATCCTTGACTATAACACAAAATCATGAAAAAAAAACATAAAATATAATATGTTCCTTATCTACTCTAGCTAACCAAGACAAATATTTTTTAAATAAAAGTGATTGATCTTGAACCAATATGAATTGTTGCCTACTCCATTAGACAACAAAATCATGAGTAATAAAGAGGAAAAAAAAAAAATTATTACAACATCAACAAAATCATATTCTCATTTTTAATGAAACCAAAGATTATATCAATATAATAGACATACATAATGATCCTTCTCAAAACTACGACAACCCATGTGCAATAAAAAAATGACCATTATAAAACATTTGTAATACATTAGATGATGTCATGTATACATCAAACTTCTATTACAATCACACCAAGAAATATATAATTGTGTTTGTAAATTCCCCTAAATCATCACAAATTGCCATGGAAACATTCATTACAAAAGATATGTGATATAAAACTCAGACACGTGTCTATTGATGCCCTAGAATATATTTGAGGCACTTGAAGCCCAAAAATTGGCTTGGCGACTAACCGTTCGAAAGAACAACAAACTAGAATATACAGATCTATCATTTCATGAAGTGCAGAGACTTATAAGATCCTCGAGATGAACAAATTATGACTGGCGTGAGGAAACTTATAATCTCTTGTTCGCAATTTTGCACGTGTCACAATTTGTGCCCTTTTTTTGTTTCAAAGGATTTTTAGGTGTGATCAAATCTAATCCTACAACAATAGAGCTCCATTGAATCAATTTTGGTATTTCGGAGATATTTTTTCTTTTACAACTGAAACTTGTAAATCCATTTTCAAATGGTGAAAAATAATTTAGGGTCAAGAAAAACCTTTTTCTAGCTATTGTAATTCTCAAAACAAGTCATAACTGACCTTTTGGATGTGCTAGGGAATATGTGAGTATACAAAAGAAAACATAGGATTTTCAAAGGACAAGGATACTTCATATCACATGCTAGTTGAAAATTCGTAGTATCGAGTATCAAGGGTGATGAGAAGTCATATCATCAAGGTATGTGGAATGGAGGAAGTTCAAACAAGCAATCACAATGAGATAAGAGAGTTCCAAAATGTTAGGGATCGAGGTTTGGAGATGACTCATACCGCATACCATTTTGAAGGCAAGCCTGCATCTCTCTCTCTCTCTCTCTCTCTCTCTCTCTCTTATAAAAAGTAAAAAGGAAGTTATCAAGTGCTAGAGTTTGAAGATGCACAAGGAAACATATTGAGGTAAAGTGTTGAATGAAATTCTAATTTTGAGAGAATTTGAGAAGAAATCAATTGAATTCAAGAGTAGAGCATCATAGGAAAGAAGTATTTGGGTAAAAGGATCATCACAACTTTGAATACTTAGTGAAAAATATTGAGTCAAAAGTAAAGAGTTGAGAATAACATGTGAAGGGTACTTGGGGAAAGGGAACTTTGATAGTTCAGTGGGCAAAGAGAAAAAGGCATGATGGGATAAGGAGGTCCAAAAGTCCAATACAAATCAAATACATAAGTGATTAGTGCAAACTTTTGAGGATCGGAGCTTGAGGATGCTAAGAAAATGGTATCGAGAGAAGCACGAGTTCGAAACTCTAGTGCTTAATTTTTTTTAAGAAATTGGGTTGAGGTTTTGAGGGATTGAATGGATGGTATGAAGGTAAGGGAGAGGCCAATAGTTTGACAACCATACTTAGAGAAATTTTACAAGCCAAAGGATCGAGATGTCGAAATCATATGGAAAGGCATGCGAAGAGGATGAAGTCCAACTATCCAATAAGGACCATAAGGAAGGTGGAGATGGATGGGATGGCATACCAAGATGGGAAACCCTAAAAATCTAAAAATCTAACTTTTAGAAACTTATGGAAATAGACCTTTTTTGGATTTTTTGCAAACCGTGACACATAATGAGCACACAAGGGGTGACAGTTCAATATTTGGACAAAATTTTAACTCGTGAAAACCCACTTAGAATTTCATAGATTAGGTATAAATGGTATGTTAACAAGGTCAAGACACACAAAAGGGATAGGAATCAAGCAAAGTTTGGCACTGTGAATTTGAGTCCAATAAGAGGCATTGGAGGAGACTCCAAATTTTTATTTATATTTAGAAAAATTGTAGGATAACATATGAATCTTAGCTACTTGAGGTGCAATCTACAAATTTCTTGGGATCTAGCAATCCTTTGACAATCTATATGCCTAAACCAAGAAGATTTGGAAAATCCAAGGGAATATAATATTCAATTGTGCCATTGTGAATACTTTATTGTAGTTTTAAAAAAAATAAGAGGATAGAACAAGTGTCTTTAAAGGTGATCCTTGTTTTTTTAAAATTCAAGTATTTATGAACTTTTGGTACATTGGACTCAAACCCACAAAAGAGATCTAGTAGAACTGGGTTGTATGCCTTGTTGCATAAGTTGAGGAGTGAATGCATTTGAAAGGGTTGTAAATTTTGGTAAATTTTTATGTGTTTCAAGGCAATTGATACTTGTGACCATGCTAATTATGTAAGGAATGTTAGTTGGTGGATCTAGGGAGACCTTTAGAAAAGAGCATCAATCACCTACAAGAAATAGAATATCAAGCTACGTCATAAATATGGTGATATTATTTTAGTACATCCTTTGTCCCCAAAACAAAATTTTGATTCAAAACCATAACAAAGCCAAATAATATATTCACTACAAGTCCCATACAAAAATAAAGAATTTGTAACAAAGTTAGGTCAATGAGGGATAGCCTTTGCAAATCTAAAGGAGTTTGACCATGAAAAATGACATGATTTAGACAAGAAACCAAACCCTATGGATATTTAGTTAAAAGGGTATGGTCTAGGTCACATAGTTGAGGATGTTTCATGGCACAAGCATGACAAGATGGAGATAAAGAGGCTCATGGGCAATGGAGGAGAAAATTTGATCATAGCAAATGTCAATGATGATGATCAACAAGAACACAACTCATAACATGTGAGACTTTATTTTGAGGCAAAGTAGAGCAAAAAATAGTCTAAGAATATAAATCCCCAAAGAAGTACAAACATTGAAGAGATACTACTCATGAGAAAATTCAAAAGGAAACAAGGGTGCAATTAATTAGAGGCTGTCAATCCTAACTAAAATATGCTCTTGTTTTGAGCAAAAAGATTCATCATGCTCTAGCTAGGGATGATTGGGGAAGGAAAGAGCAATCTTATTCGTTGTCTAACATAAGAAAAGTGAATGATTAAGTTTCAATATACAACCCACTCACATAAGCCTATTATTATTCTTCTCTCACTAGATTTATTGTCCTCTACCTTTTTCTTAGTCTTCATTTACCCCACATTCATTACTTTATGATGTGATATATGCTTCCTCTCTCATATAATAAGTGAGGCTACCTAGCATAGAGTATGTTGACTATGTTATTTAATTAATTTGGACAGTTTTCACCTTAAAGTGGCTTGTATCTAAGGTTACATCCCATCAAAGTGGTTGTCTCTAATGAAAGCAACAATGATTTGAAGATTCTAGATGTTATGATGTTTTACCAGGATTCAAATGAATAATTTTTTAGTCTAGATTCTAGATGTTTTTCCCTCTTTGGATGTTCTTAATGCAAGTCATCTCTAGGACTTCATATACAAAGAAGGTATAGTGAAATCTATGTGCACAAGAGAAGGTTTTTTTTGTTAATGAAAGCAACAATAATTTGAAGATTCTAGATGTTATGATATTTTATCAAGATTCAAGTGAATAAGTTTTGTCTAAATTCTAGATGTTTTTTCCTCTTTGGATGTTCTAAATGAAAGTCATCTCTAGAACTTCATGTACAAAGAAGGTGTAAAGAAGCTAAGGTAGCGGAATAACTTCCTACACTAATCTTGAGAGGAGGAAAATGCAAAAATTTTACAGATCTTTAACAGTTATAGAAACTTAAACAAAAATAAACATAAATATTATGCATACCACAACACAATGATTTATGTGGGGAAAACCATTTTGGGAGAAAAACCCACACTCCAAAAGCCGCCCAATATATTATTTAGAAATCACAAAGATTACAATATACTTGTAGAGCAAGCTTCTCACATGAGTATCACCAATTAGAGATCCAGAGACAACACAACCGCTATCAGACTCTCAAAATACATCACAATACACAACCGTAATACAACACCCTCATAAAATAGAGTTGCCTTCTGGGGCAAGCCAAGCCAACAAAATATTGATCGTTCGATATGAAACTTAGTAATGAACGATTCAAATTTACAATAATAAAATATACATAAAATGTGGCTTTCAGGGGCGCTACCTCTGAACGCCCACAGGGGGGTAACCCTCCCCCCTGCACCCCCCTCACCCCCCGCCCCCCCGCCCCCTTGCTGACGTATCAACGGTATCTTATGTATTTACAAGGTTGAGACATATTTTCCCAACAAAAGGCACAATGAAATTCGTGCACAAGAGAGACATGCATAAATAATAAAAGGTTAAACTCACATGCACAAAAAAACATATTCATGTTCCAAAAAGCAAGGATTGTGATTTCATTAACTAGATAAGCATGCAAGCATAGGTAGAAGGAAGAATTATTCATATTTACACCAAAAAGGCATGCATGCAAAGAAAAGCAAGGATCATATTTGATTTTACTAATTTACATATAGTCTAGTTTCATGGCATACATGTGTCATCATGTCCCTTGTTGACTTTAAACTTTATTTACCTTGTTTAAAAAGTACTTTGTCAACCTAAAGTAACACTTGTGATAAAATTTGAACTCTTCATTACATAAGGGCCTTTAGTAGAACCTCCCTGTCCTTGAAAAAATTCAAAGTTTGTTTAGAACATTTCTCTTAGGAAAACTACAACACACCCATATTGTTGGGCATTATTGAGAACTAACATTGTGACTCATAAACTCTATACACAAATGTTGATGACAACCAATAATCTACTTTATAATACTTTCTTATGTAAGCTTTAGGTCTAGGAAATTCTCTAATGAGCTTGAAAAAGGATTTTGCAAGTGCTAAGAGATTATCATAGCATTTGTGTAATGTCCCCTTCTCAGCAGTGAATCTTGCAATTGACCGTTAGCCTATTCCTAAGACCCGTAGGCTACTCAGAGGAGAAAATTAGGGTTTCCTACTTTTGAGGGGGTTGTTGCTTGAAGTTTGGTGATTGGATTGTGGATTCTTTCTAGGTTTTCAGAGACCTTCATAGTGGTATATCATGCATGGTGATCTGAGCAACTTCGAGAATTTTCTATTTTTAGTAAATTCCATTTATGGCAGTGGTCTTGTTGGCTTCGGTGTAGTTGGCTCTCTTCTTCAGCCAGTTCAGTTGGTATTGTAATTTTTGGCCTCCTGATGCATTTTATGGTGAGATAAGTTAATTTAATTTAAATAATGTTATATTTTGAGGTTATAACCCCTTGGCCTAGCTTTATCACTTTAAGTTGTTTTAAAAGGGGGACTTCAAGGGTGGTTATCTCATCAGGAGATATTATATTTTTCTAAGGCCAAATTATATGTTGGAGAAGTGGGACGCCTACTTGGGGAGAAGATTAATTTTAATAAAGATAAAATATTTGCCTTATAAGAAAAGGACACCATCTTTGGAGGGAAAGGAGATAAAGTCAAATTTGAATTTGGGCGCCCTTCTTGAAGCTTCTAGAAGACTCCTCTCAAGTCTTTATAAGCAATCCTTTGCTCTTCATTTCTTCATCTCTAGTCTACCATACCGTTATGGTGTTGGATTGTGTTCAGGCAAAACTTTGAGGAAAGCATACCTCCTAGCACTTGGCTCATCTTCTTGCTTGAAAGATAGCAACTAGTTGGGTGATAGATTGTAGTTGAGTTGTTTGTAGTGGGTTAATGCATTTGAGTGGTTTCATTGCATTGTAGTTCAGTTTTTAGCATGATAGTGAAGATTTCTGAGTTGCTGGTTTATGTAGTTGATTGTAAGTTTTACTCATATATTGAAAAATAAAAATATTATCATTCTGGGTATTGCATATTTGTGTTTCTTGGTTAGGGGCGACCCTTTGCTCCAAATTGCAGATTTTATAATGAAGAATTGAATTTTTAAGAAGCCAATCACCCTCCTTGAGGGTCGTACCACTTCTTGTTGCCTTGGGAATTGTGTAAGAAAATATTTAGGGCTGTGAGCTGGGTTTATATCATTGGAATAGGGGTGCCATCATCCTAGGAGAATTATGCATTTTGTCTCATGCGTTTTGGGTGAGTTTTGAGTGAGTTGTGAGCATAATGGTGAGTTGCTGAGTTGTTGGTCTGTGCATTTTCAGTCAATAATCAATTATATCAGATTGTGTGAATTCCTTAGTTGAGTGAGAAGTTGATTCTAAGGGGTCTTGTGAGCATGGGAGAGTTGTTAAACATTATTGCAACATTATTAAGCTTCTAATCTTGTGTTCTTGCCAGGCACTCTATCTTATTGTAAGCTGAACAGTAGTACTGTCAGCATTCTCACTTCTTTCTTATTTATTTACTTGTACTTCCCGCTGAATAAGTGGAAGAGGCTGGCTTGCCGCCTATTTACTTTCAAAAATTGCATTGTACTTCAAATTGCTAATCAGCTGAGTCGTCACTAAATTCATGGATCCTTTGACCATATGCTTGCCCCTCCTCCCATATCGAGTCTTAGGGCACATTCTTGGTTAGAGTTACATTCTGATCAGCTAGCTCATAGGGATCCTCTGACCATATGCTCGCCCCTCTTCCCACATCGAGTTTTAGGGTGCATTCTTGGTTAGAGTTACTTTTAGTTCAAGATCCTTTGACCATATGATAGTTCCTTGCCCAACTTGGGGATCTTGGTGCACATCCTTGGTTAGAGTTACCTTCCACATCGTTTTGGTTTTAGAGCTAACCTTAACGGGTGCATGTTGCATTGTATTTGCTATCAAAAAAATAAAAATTGATCCAGTTATTTATAGTGGTATCAGAGCCATGATCTTGCCAACCTATGCCCTGCAGTGATTCAGTTGACAAATCAGTGACAGTAATTGCAGATACTACACCAGAAGTCAGGCCAAAAATCAGTAGTCACAGTTTCCACCAGTGCCAGAAGCAGATACCTTTTTAGAGGCTTTGAGAGAAATAGGGAAAGCAGTAGATACCGATAAAGCAGTTGAGAAAATTTCAGATAGTGATAAGCAGACCATGGATGAAAGAGAGGATAGGATGGAGAAGAAGTTTGATGGGATGATTGAAATGATGTCCCATTTGCTTGCAAGAATGGATTAGCAGGCTACTTAGAATCATACCCCTAGTCAAAACAATGCCACAGGAGAAAATAGTGGTGTCAATGGAAACAATGGCAATGGGAGAGACAGGACTATTGGCCAACATGAGGCCACGTCTAGAGGATCAGCCTCTAGGCCACTTTTTCCTACATTCACTCAGAGGGAGGAACCACAAGTTGAAGTTCCATTCCTTTTGCAGATGATGCCGGGAAAGCCTACATGGAGTACGCCACCTTACCCCCTGATCTTAGAGACCAATGGTCCTTTGATCAATTCTTGAACCATAAAAACAAAAGAAACGGAGGAAGAGCTGATAACCGAGCTCCTATGGCTCCTAGAATTGACTATCAGCAAGCCCTTGGGAAGGTGTCATTGGCTCACTTCGATGGAAGTGAAGCGTGTTCAGCAAGGTCGTGGGTTCAGAAGCTGGACAACTACCTTTCACTAAAGCCCATGCCTGAAGAAGATGCCATAAAATTTGCAACATTGCATTTGGAAGGAGCTGCCCATGAGTGGTGGTACCATGGTTTGGTCACAATTGGCCACAACCTCATTTGAACCTATGATGAGTTCACCATTAAGTTGATTGAGAGGTTTGATACTAAAGATCCAGAGGTGAAGTTTAGGGAGCTTGCACAGTTGAAACATGGTTCGTTGGAAGCATACATTGGAGATTTCCAAAGACTTTCCGTGATGGTGCCCAACATCACTGAAAGAAGGCTAGTTGTACTATTCTCCGAAGGATTGATGGAACCATTGAAAGGATGGGTTAAGGAATTCGACCCACCAAGTCTAGAAGAAGCCGTTACGAAGGCTCGAAGCATGGAGTTGTCAGCTCCAAGACCAAGGTTTCCACCAAATCCCTTTGCTCACAAGAGGGACAAAAGGTATTCTTCAAATCAGCATAAGAAATTCCCCTCTAGGATTGATGAACTCCGGGAGAAGTTGAGAAAGGAGGGAAAATGTTACACTTGCAAAGAACCTTGGACTAAGGGTCATAGATGCTATGGAAGGGGTCACGCAAACCATTTGGAGGCCTATTCTGATTTTGGATCAGAATCTGATCACTCGGAGCAGCAATATGGTTTTGAAGAAAGTGATGAAGAGAAAGCTCCAGAAGAGTCTGAAGATGAACAAGGAGGTGGGGGCACTTTTTCCCAACTCTCGAGCTTTCACAAAAATGAATCCTTCAAGGTTCGAGGGATGACTAAAGGGCAGCGAATAGTTGCTTTGATTGACACTGGAGCAACACACAACTTCATTGATGAGGGCGTGGTGACAAAGAAAGGGCTCCAAATGGAAGAATTTGAAGGCTTCAAAGTTATGGTTGCCGATGGGTTTCACATCTCTTGCACCAAGAAGATTTCAAACATGTCTATGCAATTGGGTAACTATGAATTCAAAGATGACTTCTATGTAGTCAATATTGGGGATACGGATGTCATCCTAGGCATTCAATGGTTGCGTACACTTGGTGAGATCTCTCTAAATCTGCAAACCATGGAACTCAAGTTTCAATCCGATGGAAAGAAGGTGGTGCTAAGAGGAATGTCCAATGGTGGTCCTCGGATTGTGTCATTCAAAAGAATGGAGAGACTTATTCGGCATGATCAAGTTGAGTGGGCGGCGGAATGTATGGTTCTTCCAGCTAGTCCAGTTGAAACAAAGAGGGACTATTCTCCAGATATTCAGTCTATACTCACCAAGAAGAGTAAGGTGTTTGCTGATGTACCTCCTGGGCTGCCTCCTGAAAGGGGAGTTGAGCATGTCATTGAACTCAAGGAAGGGGCCAAGCCATTCATCACAACACCATATCGGTATCCTAAGAAGTAGAAGGACGACATTGGGAAAAACATAAAAGAACTCTTTGAGATGGGCTTCATCCGTCCAAGCAAGAGTCCCTTCGCTTCAGTAGTAGTTCTTGTGAAGAAGAAGGATGGCACCATCTGCATGTGTGTGGATTATTGTGCCTTGAATCAAAGCACAATAAAAAATCGGTACCCCATTCCCCGAATAGATGAGCTACATGGTGCCAAGTTCTTTTCAAAAATTGATTTGAGGTCGGGCTACTATCAGATCCAAATGAGGGGATCAAATGTTGAGAATATGACATTCTGATGCCACTATGGTCACTTCAAGTCTTTGGTCATGCCATTTGGGTTGACTAATGCTCCGACCACTTTCCAGTCCTGTATGAACAAAGTCTTTCAGAAGCAGTTAAGGAAGTTTGTGTTGATCTTTTTTGATGATATCCTCATCTTCAACAAAACGTGGGAAGAACATCTCAAGCACTTGGAGGAAGTGCTTAGCATCCTAGAATCAAAAAGTTTGTTTGCCAAATAATCCAAATGTGAATTTGGAATGAAGGACTTGCTCTACCTTGGTCACATAATCAGTGCTGAAGGGGTGAAAGTTGATCCAGAAAAGATCAAGGTGATAGTTGATTGGCCACCTCCAGAGAGCTTGACTCATTTGAAAGGATTCTTGGGTCTTTGTGGATTTTACAGAAGATTTGTGAAGGGCTACTCTCAAAGTGTTGCTCCTCTTACTGACCTCACTAAAAAGGGAGCTTTCTTTTGGTCAAAAAAAGCACAGTGTTTTTGATAAGTTTAAGAAGATCATGAGTTCTTGTCTGGTTTTGGCCATACCGAATTTTTCCAAGCCTTTCGAGTTACAATGTGATGCATCCGGAGAAGGTGTTGGGGCTATTTTGATGCAAGATAAGCATCCCATTGTGTTTGAAAGCAGAAAATTAAGAGATGTTGAAAGGACCTACTCCATCTGTAACAAGGAAATGCTTGCAATCATGTATGCATTAGCTAAGTTCAGACAATATTTGGTGGGGAGCAAGTTTGTTGTCAAGACTGATAACAATAGTCTCAAGCACTTCATGCATCAGAAGGATTTGAATGAAAGACAACAAAAGTGGGTGAGTAAGCTTCAAGCTTACGATTTTGACATTGAGTATGTCAAGGGGAAAAACAACATTGTGGCAGATGCTCTATCTAGAAGGCCTCATTTGAGCTCATTGTGTGAGCTTACTGCTAATTGCAAGGAGATGTTGCTTGCTGATTATGCCAAAAATCAGTTTGCAACCAGAATTATAGAAGGTACTTTTCATGATGAAAGGTACAAGGTGGTTGATGGGTTGATACACTACAAAGGGAGGATCTTTTTGGTGGTTGATTCTAAGCTCAAAAAGAAGATTTTGCAAACTTTTCATGACATTCCACGTGTTGGTCATCAAGGCTATTTCAAGACCTATAGGCAAATTCGGGAAAGATTTTCTTGGAAAGGGTTGAAAGAGGAAGTTCAACACTACATCAGAGAGTGTCACACTTGCCAAATGAACAAGAATGAGCACACTCTTCCCGCTGGTCTGCTGCAACCTCTCCCTATTCCCAATCAAAAGTGAGAAAGCATATCAATGGACTTCATCACGGGGTTGCCAAAAACTTAAGGCAAAGACTGTATCTATGTTGCGGTGGATAGATTAACAAAGTTTGCTCACTTATTTGCCATCACTAGTTCATTTTCATCAGCTCAAGTTGCAGATTTATTTTTTCATGAGGTGTTTCGATTGCATGGATAGCCAAAGAACATTGTGAATGATAGGGACAACAAGTTCCTAAGCTCCTTTTGGCAAGAGGTCTTCAGGTTGAGTGGTACCGTGCTTACTCCAAGCGCTAGTTATCACCCTCAAATTGATGGACAAATGAAGATTGTTAACAAGTGGTTGGAGGGCTATCTAAGAAACTATGTTTCAAAGTAGCAAAGAGCTTGGGTGAAATGGCTTCACCTAGGAGGGTATTGTTACAATTCCTCATTTCACATGTCCATTCGGATGTCACCCTTCATGGCTCGCTATGGTTATGAGGCTCCCAACTTTGTTGATTTGGTGTTTGGTGATAGCAAAGCCCCTCAAGCCAAGGATTTGTTGCAGGAAAGTCAAGATATTTTGAAGTCCTTGAAGAACAATCTTCAAATAGCACAGAATCAACATAAGATGTACACTGATCAACAGCGTGTTGAGCATTCATTTGAGATTGGAGACATGGTTTATCTTTGACTTCAACCCTATAGAAAATCTACTCTCAAGAAGAGTGGAGTTGAGAAACTCAAACCTCGCTTCTATGGGCCATTCAGAGTCATGAGGAAGGTTGGAGCGGTGGCTTATGAGTTGGAGCTACCAGTAAGTAGCAAAGTCCACAATGTCTTCCATGTGTCTCGCCTCAAGAAGGCCCTTGGACACAATGTTGTTGCTTCATCAAATTTTCCTCCCTTGGATGAAGAGGGACAGTTGGTTTTGGTTCCAGAGGAGATCATTAATTCTAGAGAGCGTTCATTGAGGAGAACAATCAGAGAATACTTGGTGAAGTGGAAGAATTTTCCTTTGGAGGATGCAACTTGGGAAAATGAGAAGATTCTACAGCATCCAGGCTTGCAATTGCTTGAGGGAAAGCAATCTTGGGGAGGGCGGAATGTAATGTCCCCTTCTTAGTAGTGAATCTTGCAGTTGACTGTTAGCCTATTCCTGAGACCCGTAAGCTACTCGGAGGAGAAAATTAGGGTTTACTGCTTTTGAGGGGGTTGTTGCTTGAAGTTTGGTGATTGGATTGCAGATTCTTTCTGGGTTTTCAGAGAGCTTTGCAGTGGTATAGCATGCACGGTGATCCGAGCAACTTCAGGAATTTGCTATTTTTAGTAAATTCCATTTCTAACAGTGGTCCTGTTGGCTTCGGTGCAGTTGGCTCTCTTCTTTAGCCAGTTCAGTTGGTATTGTGATTTTTGGCCTCCTGGTGCATTTTCTGGTGAGATAAGTTAATTTAATTTAAATAATGTTATATTTTGAGGTTATAACCCCTTGGCCTAGCTTTATCACTTTAAGTTGTTTTAAAAGGGGGACTTCAAGGGTGGTTATCTCATCAAGAGATTATATTTTTCTAAGGCCAAATTATATGTTGGAGAAGTGAGACGCCTACTTGGGGAAAAGATTAATTTTAATAAAGATAAAATATTTTCCTTATGAGAAAAGGACGCCATCTTTGGAGGGAGAGGAGATAAAGTCAAATTTGAATTTGGGTGCCCTTCTTGAAGCTTCTAGAAGATTCCTCTCAAGTCTTTATAAGCAAGCCTCTACTCTTCATTTCTTCATCTCTAGTCTACCATATCGTTATGTTGTTGGATTGTGTTCGAGCAAAGCTTCGAGGAAAGCATACCTCCTAGCACTTGGCTCATCTTCTTGCTTGAAAGATAGCAACTAGTTGGGTGATAGATTGTAGTTGAGTTGTTTGTAGTGGGTTATTTCATTTGAGTGGTTTCATTGCATTGTAGTTCAGTTTTTAGCATGATAGTGAAGTTTTCTGAGTTGTTGGTTTATGTAGCTAATTGTAAGTTTTACTCATATATTGAAAAATAAAAATATTATCATTCTGGGTATTGCATATTTGTGTTTCTTGGTTAGGGGCGACCCTTTGCTCCAAATTGCAGATTTTATAATGAAGAATTGAATTTTTGAAAAGCAAGTTGCCCTCCTTGAGGGTCGTACCACTTCTTGTTGCCTTGGGAATTGTGCAGGAAAAGATTTAGGGCTGTGAGCTGGGTTTATATCATTGGAATAGGGGCGCCATCATCCTAGGAGCATTATGCATTTTGTCTCATGTGTTTTGGGTGAGTTTTGAGTGAGTTGTGAGCATAATAGTGAGTTGTTGAGTTGTTGGTCTATGCATTTTCAGTCAATAATTAGTTATATCAGATTGTGTGAATTCCTTAGTTGAGTGAGAAGTTGATTCTAAGGGGTCTTGTGAGCATGGGAGAGTTGTTAAACATTATTACAGCATTATTAAGCTTTTAATCTTGTGTTCTTGCCAGGCACTCTATCTTATTGTAAGTTGAACAATAGTATTGTCAGCATTCTCACTTCTTTCTTATTTATTTACTTGTACTTCCCACTAAATAAGTGGAAGAGGTTGGCTTGCCGCCTATTTACTTTCAAACATTGCATTGTACTTCAAATTGCTGATCGACTAAGTCGTCACTAAATTCATGGATCCTCTGACCATATGCTTGCCCCTCCTCCCATATCGGGTCTTAGGGCACATTCTTGGTTAGAGTTACATTCTAATCAGCTAGCTCATAGGGATCCTCTAACCATATGCTCACCCCTCTTCCCACATCGGGTTTTAGGGTGCATTCTTGGTTAGAGTTACTTTCAGTTCAAGATCCTCTGACCATATGATAATACCTTGCCCAACTCGGGGATGCTGGTGCACATCCTTGGTTAGAGTTACCTTCTGCATCGTTTTGGTTTTAGAGCTAACCTTAACGGGTGCGTGTTGCATTGTATTTGCTATCCAAAAATAAATAAATAAAAATTAGTCCGGTTCTTTACAATTTGCAAATGTTAATATGTAGAAATACATAATTCTATTGTAGAGAACATTGGAACAACACACTCCAATCTCTCTTTTGCTTCATTATCAAAGCCCTACAACTTTACAAAAGGCCTTCAAAACTTTGTATAGATTTGGATGATAAATATTTGGACAATAAACATGTATATAAATAAGTGAACCCTTTAAATTCATACATGGCTTCCTTGCATTAAAGGTTAGGTTATTTTCCTCCAACAATGGACTTTATAGACAAAGGTCATGTGGCAATCTTTAGTCACCTCAAAGATAAAAATGTATATTAGTTGATGATTTATTACCCTCCATCAAATCTATGACAAAATGGAGATGGCATATTTTCAACAACCCTTAAATCATTTTTAAGGAAAAGAATTTAGACAAAAGATTAAGAAAATAGGTCTCTTGAGATTTTAGATAGAGACATGTCCAAGGTTTGATGAAATTTTAACTTGAAATACATATGTTGATAGGGTTTTCATTAGATTTGGAAGCAAATTCAACAATACCAATACACCTAGCTAAAAGATTTTTAATTGAAAGGCAATTGCAAGCAAATGGTTTAAGGATGGTATTCTACTACCATGTATTCCAATACATTCTTATATGTTCACTTGGTACATCTTTTGATTTAAAAGATCTTTAAACATGATTTTTAGTAGCTAAAAACTTGGGCTTTACTTTAAATCCCTTGCACTACTAGTTGCCATTCTTAGACACTGAAATTTAGTGCTTTTAACATTTGAAAGCAGCCTTCTCATCTCCTTTATCAATCCCTTCAACAAACCCCTTAGTTACCTTAGACATTTTGATCCTAATTTGCTTAGTTTCATCAATATAAAGAATGTCCTAGGCTACCCTATCCATTGTCATATTTACAGTAAAAATCACCATCATAAGCAACAAGACACATTTACTTCTGAAAATATTATCATTAACAATGAAAAATGTTGTCATTAATATCAAAGAAAAAATAGGCCAAAGGCCACTAAATCACACCATTCCAAGGGCAGATTTTATCCTATCAATGGGGGCGATGACATGAGATAAAATTCATTTATTTATGATGGATAAACCCCCCTCTACATTGGCGCCCTCTCTTTGTAAAATAATAAATAATTTTGAATTTAAATTATCATTGGCCGATCCCATCTCAACGCCCATAAATAAAGATATATAGAGGCACCACCTTTGGAAAAGATATGCTTTTTTAAGTGGAGAGTTGCCTCCTTTCATGAAGTCGCCCTCCTTCAAAAGGTATAAATGAAGTTTGTGATTGATGAAGGAAGTGTGGAATAAAGGGTATATCATTCAAGCACAAGCAGATTTTGAAGGAGAAAAATATAGATCTTTTTAAGGAAGAATTTTGTGAAGGAGATCTATTTAAATGGTTATCCATTGAAGTATTTTCAAGAAGTCAAGTGTTCATCCATTTAGAGGTTGGTGCCTCTCAATAAGAAGAGATTGGGGTCTCTTGCTAAGTTGGTGCTTAGCGGTGAGATTGGTGTCTCCAATGGGTTTGTGCCTACAAATATTTTGTAAGAAATCATTTATCTGTAATTGAATTTGGTAAGTAGATCCAAGCAATCATTTTCTTTGTGGTTTTCTCCCAAAAGAGTTTCCACATAAATCTCGTGTTCTTGTATTTTTAATTGTTGATGTTATGTGATTGATATTATTGTGATTATTAATTTGAAAAGGTAAAAGATTACCTTATATTGATTCACCCCCCATCATTTACCTCATGAAATATACCAACTTTAAATTCTCAACAAGAGGTCCTACCTTCAACAACAATAGAGATCATGGATGGAAGCCAATGAAATTGCATTTGTTGCATTGGTGCTATATTTGAATTATAACCATCAGTTAGGGGCAATCAAAGGCTGTCATTGTTTACAACTGGGTTTCTAAACAGTAGGGTTAGAGACAGAAGGCCGATTGCATTAATGATAATGATTACCAAAGATTTGGGATTATGAAATTTAAATTGCATACTTAACCAAAAAAGGAGATAATGGTTACTGCTTAATAGCATAAGGGTGAAGGAACTAAGATGAAACTTGATTAGATCTTCATATTCGATGACGACCATTGGGAAAGCTGGACACAGATCATAAGGGCAATTTGGAAAGCTCAAAAAAAGGTGGGGTGCCAAGGAGATAACTATTGAGTAATCCCTACTAAGTAAAGTGATAGATGGGTCTTAGAGCTTTAGAGATATGATAGGTTAGTGGTGTCACTTCAAGGCTGTAGATAAGTAGTAAGTGTCAACCATGCTTACCGGCTTAGACAATTAGCCATGCAGAATAAAGGGCTTGTGACCATGTGCAATGAAAATATTGTTTGCTAAGCATTTTGACATTGGACAGATCTATTATGATTAATTTACCTTAGCACAATAATTTAGACTCATTTTTACGATGTATAAATGCATTTCATATATAATCTGACTTGCAAAAGACTAGCTGACATTGATATGAATAATAGATACTCTAAAAAATCTGAATGCGGGTCATAAAATGTTGAAACTTATTAGATTATTCATGAATTGGGATGAGGCAGACATGTAGCATCCCCATAGCACTATCACATGAGCAGGGCAAGAAGGAATCGGTTTCACAATAACCAATGGGTTGTTGCTCTATGACATTAAGACACATTGTACAATACAACATTTCAAACAAACTAAATATAGTTCTCACAGGACCAGTTTGTAAACAAAAGAAAAATAAGATGCACATATCAAAACACTAATCCCTAAGCTATATTTTTTATCAAGATCTTAACTTGATATCTTTGGAAGCTAAATCTCTATTCTTTCTAACTTCCTATACATGGAATAAAGCATAAATTTTTTGCTCAGAAGCATCTCATAATTGTTAATGATATAGCAGCTTCGGTAGTTCCTTCCAGCTCAGCTCTTTCGTGGAAACATAAATTAAATGATAGCCGTTAGCTATTTAATTTATAGTTATTGTTTTGTATTGCCTTCATATAGTATGGCCGACATGAGAAGATTTGAATTCATTTATTAAAAGACATTTAATATATTTCAAGGCTGACTTTCATTAAGAAGATAAGCGATTTCTTAAGAGGCCGACATGAAGGAATTGTCTCTCCCATTCATTTGTATATATACACCTTGTTTTGTCCATTGTAATTATCGAATGAAGTTCGATTATTCACATCAGTTTTGTTTCATAAAGTGCGAATATATCAGATGATAAAGTGCGAACAGATCAGATGATCAAAGGGCGAATATATCACACAGTGCAATGCGATCTTATCAAAGAGCGAACATCTCACAGAGTAAAGTTCAACAGGCACGAATCTGTATTCTGTATCTGCCAGATGCGAACTTCTGTAGGTATATGCTCTGTCAAGTGTGAGTTCCTCTCAGCACCTCAATATCATATTGCAAATTGATTTAGGACAGATTGTGAACTCTTATACTGTCAGAATTTGAAGTGCCAAGTCTGATATTTGCTAATGCGAACTTCTGTGCTGAATATCGGTCTTGAGTTAGACCTAATTGTAAAGTGATCTGTTGTCATTGTTTATATATATAAGAGAGATCTTTGTTGCTGGGTTTTTCTCCCTCAAGAGGAGGGTTTTCCCAGGGTAACTGCTGTGTTATTGTCTCTGATTTTGAATTATTTTCTGTGCATTTAATCTGTTCATACAAATTTAACAATAATTAGACAATGACAATACCACCACTCAAGTCCGCAATGGCCTTCAATTAGCCTTCTAGTTGCCACGCAAACAATTACAGTCTACTACCATGTCCATACCCCACTACATTTATACTAACTTGAGAAAATAACTGATGCCCTTAAAAGCTTCCAAGAAAATCTGCAACCGCCATCAGCAAATTAGGATTCTTTTAAACTTCTATATACATGCTCTTTTCAGGATGTTTTTTGGACAAACTGAATTATGAACTGTGCACATGGTGGGCCTATGGACAAGAAATAGTAGTTTTATTGGTAAGTGACTAAGATAAACAAATCTGTCCTTTCAATTTCTCGATATAATCACTGTTTATAACTTTTAATATTAAATGCGATTAGTAACATCTAATTAGCCCAATCTATCTATTTCACTATCATAGATTAACTTTTGCGTAAAAAACATAGCTGAAGAGGCAACAACCATGCAGTGGCTTCAAACAACAAAACGTATGGTTCCATAAACCTTTCAAACACACTAGAGTTTAATTGGCATTGGTGCAATAGCTAAAAGCTGATAAAACGAAGATCCTATTGCTGGACAAATCAAGGTTGTTAATACTAGAAAGGGACTTGAATATCAAAATAATTGTTGGCAAAAGCAAGGATATATCCTAATTAAAGATACCAACACATGACGATTTTTACAAGTAACAAAAACACGGCACCAAATGATTTCATATGTGATTTTTTTTTAACTGTCATATCATGTGCATTTTAATTGATATCTTCAAATTGCATAGAGGCTAGTACCTTGCAACTCTAGAATCCCAATAGAGTTATAAGTCCACAAGAGCCATACAAGATCATCATGAATTCTTACAATAGATCTAGAAAAATCAAATAACTGACAACAGAACAATTAAGTGAATTTTATTCAATGGTATAGATTGATGAAGGCAAATGCACGTTAAAAGTCAAAAGACTTACATCATGCTTACATCAAAGGATACATGCCTGTAGCATCCAAATTAATCAAGATCATAACAATGACTGCACATTGTGTTCCCAAATGTGAGAACTTTGTCCATACAAAAATTGTTGGAATCATGTTTTCATATTACACATAACACCCTCAGAGAGATCTATCGGTAAAAAGTTAAAAAAATATGTGTAATATTGAAAGAAACAAAACACCCAAATTTACCACCCACTTTAGTTAGGCAATGTCACTTTTATGATCTGGAAGATTTTATAGCTTGTATATGCATGCTGGGGAAAATAGATTCATGCAAAACATCCCCTGAAAACGAGTCCAACCAATATAGAAATGGTAAGAGTCCTCCAACATTCATAATCATACCTACATTCTGGGTAGGGAAGAACAAATTCATCATAATAATCCTTATGATAAACTAAAATTGCTTTCAAGCTCTTATGCCTGCAAACTGGCTAGTCAGTGACTTAGAAATCAAAAGCACATCCAATACTGACCCAAGTGTTTACATCATGGTGCATAAGCCTTCAAATGCTAATAAATAGAATACAACTTGAAAAAATAAAACTTACAAGCTTGATGGAATTTGGAAAACTGAATAAGTGTCTCATTGAATGTTTTAGAATCACCGAGTTCAAAACAGAAAATTTATGACTTGAAAATACCAAAATTATTTTCTGTGTAATGAAATGCATGTAATAAGTATTAAATATGGGCACAATCTTACAGAGAACGATATAGCTGATACTCTTTCCAGATCTAAACTTCAGTCTTTTTGTAATTAATACTTGTCAATGGTCTTGTCCTTCTCCTGCTACCTTTTTTGAGAGAATTCTCCAGCTCCTCTAACTGCACAATAATTTAACATAGAATTAGTCAAGTTCATTTCTTACAAAGACTGAAAACCCGACACCATCCACCCTGAGACATAATAATAATTAGCATTCACTATATTAAAAATCAATTTATCACCTTCTATCCCATAAAATAAATTAGTATAATGTATCATTATAGGCATAGATGGTCATTGCCTTCAAAACAATCCATGTTCAGCGTACCATTAGCAAGAAATGCTACAAAATATGAGAATACAACCTCTTTTGACATCTGTCCTGTTTTGGAGTATTTAGAAAATGAAAAATAAGTTATAGAATAGGCATGCAAATATGTCTGCTATGTCATAACTTTGGGCATCAGCTTCTATTTGTGTAACAATCAATACAGGCATGATAGAAAGACCCCAAACCCATAATAGAAGGAACATATCCATCTTCTAGCCAATGGAACAAACATCAACCGAACGACTAAAAATCTAGGCAAAGAAAACTTAGAAATAGTTCATGTAAGGCCAAACTGCAGAAGATAAATTTCTGTTTCCAGAATATTTAAAAGCTGGTATGACAACTGTATATTTTAAGATCAGAACCCAGCAAGCTCCAGTAAATCTCATGTAAAATTTTATTCTCTTTCTGCAAGTGGCTGTAATAGGTATAGAGAAAAAATTAGCAACAGTGTCATTTCTTTGAGATTTTTCTATTGGCAGGAAAACTTGGAAAAGATGATGTTTCTTATAGCCATAGAAATCAAGTGGAAGGGATAAAGGAAATGACAACAAATAGGAAGGGAAAATATGCCAAAATACAGATTTATAATAATATAAAATAACTTTAAAGTAATTCAAAAATATAATAACAACAATATGGGAGGACACAACTTCAAGCTATCCCAAAAAAACAGAATGTTAGGATTGAATTTTAGCCTACAAGGTTGAAAGAATGTAATTCAGATCTGATAAAAAAGAGAAATCCCATCAGAAGATACCACACCACAGAGACGGTATATGCCAAAAAGAATACATTGGAAACACACCAACATATGCAAAGAATGTAAAGAAACCATTTGCAGATTTATTGAGGAGAAAAAGAAATTTAACTATCATTAGCTAGCAATGACTAAACAATATCTTAGACAGTTGGAGGCTACAAAACCTTAATTTGCTACTAGTTTCCACCTTTGGAAGGGCTTGTGATTATACTCAATTCGTATTCACAAATCCATTTATTTTCTAAAGCAGCTAAGGGTTTTTGTCAGTTTCTCAGAGTGGAATGCTTCTTAGTTTCTCAAGGAAGGAATTCACTGTAATGTAGAGTACCACACGATGGATATGTTTAACAATGTTGGTAATATATGTATATGCACCAAATAGGTCAATCCTTAAGAGGAAGCTTGGGGAAAAATTCCATTCTACTGGGCAAGTTCCACCAGGTGAAGATAATCTTGCATTAGGACTTCAAAAACATTTAGTCAGCTCTGAAAAAAATGGAGGTTGTCTCAGGAACCTAAGTTACACAGGGACATGTCCTCCACTTTGAAACACCCATCCCCATAGCTTTCCCAGGGACAGTAAGACATCCCCTGGTCATAGTTTGTCTCTTGAGATTTCCAAGAACATTCCGGAAACACCCTCCACAAAGGCAGCATGTCACCAGGACACCAAGACAACCGGGAACATCTAAGACATTCCTCAATCATCTCAGAGACGTCTAGACGTCCCTGATGTCATTTTTTTCCCATGTTTTAAATCCATAGAGCAAGAATCCAGCTGTTGGTGATATCCATCCATGGAATTTAACTCAGATTCCATCTAGAGTTGTTAACAGTTCATGAGATGATTTATAATTAATAAGCTTTTATACAAAATGCAATCGCCATTCATTCAAAAGAGATGACAGAATTATGTCAAAAGCAAGCCGCCCAGGTAGTAATTTCCAAGTGTTGTTAAAGCTTCATGAGATGATTAATAGCTATAAGATTTTATACAAAATGCAAATATCTCATTCATTCATAAGGGATGAAAGAATTATGTCAAAAGCAAGCCGGCCAGGTAGTAATTTCCAGCTGCACTTATATGTTTGCAGATTAGCACTAATTCAGATTCTATACCTTAATCCAGCACGAGATCTTTAAGTTCAAAAGAGGGCTGAATGAGCTCATAGAACACATGTTTGTTTTGATTCATCATTTCTCCTTTAATTTTAAGCACTTTGTCCTCTTGTGGTTAGGAAAAGACTGATTCCTCCACTACATACATGAAAAATAATAAGGCTTGATTACTTCAAATGGATATCATTTTTGCAGTTGCATCAACCGATTAATTAGATTTTAATTTAAGTTTAATATTGAATTTGATACATCATATGAATGTCTAAACTTAAACTATGACATCATATTGTCATGTATAGCTCATCTTGTAAAAATTGACTTATATATATACTGCTGTCCCTGAAGCACCATGCAACATAGTAGGAAACTCAATCACAAGAGATTTCACATATTATGTCTCTTATAATCATCTAACCAACATCCAGCTAGAAGAAATCAAAGAGCTGACTTAGGCAACATCACAGAAAATATCACTAGATTTCTAATCTACCACAATTGGATGGATAAGATTGGATTGTTGAATCTTGGATTCTCAATGTCTTACGGCCAAACAATTTGCCAACAACTCTCTTCATTTCCACAAACCAGGCCTTAGTTGACTGCAGATTTAAATTTGAGATAATATGGCTGAAAGAGCAGAGTCTAGTAGAGCTTGATCAGAAGTAATGACTTTCGATTAAATATATTACAAACTATGACTTAATGCTCACATATCTTGCATGATGAAAGATCTATAGATAGATGATCTAAAAATAGTTGACTCCGGGCTAAAAGTTAAAAACACAAAATAGCATGGGCCTCTCACACTAAAAATAGAGACCACTAAAAATAGCAACTCCCAAACTATGCTCTTTTCTCTTACAAAGATACGGTGTTATTTTTAGCACAAGCTAAAATGAACTTCCAAATAGATGGCTCTACATGACTTTGATGATTCTATAGCTTCTTCAATCTTCTCTAATCATGGCTAACCCTTTGAAGACATCTAAAACCTTGAAAAATCCACTTTGAAGTTTTGAATCCCTTTGATAGGCACGCACTTCCGCATTAAACATGCATCAATACACTATTAAATAGATTTTGAACTTCCACTTTTGATTTATTTTGTATAGTTGTGTCTTCATCACTACATGCACACCTTTGAACATAATTTTTTAAATTTGAAAAATCCCTTTGGTGAGGCACACTTGCACCCCAAAAGCGCACCTATAAATTGTGAGTTTTTTAATATATATTTTTTCCTTTGAATAGGCATGCACTTCATGCCCCCAAGCACACCTTACAATGGGGTTTTGAAACTTTGATGTGAGCTAAAAAAAACTTTGTTAAGGTGCATGCCTAAACTCACGACATGCACTTAATAATTAGATTTGGAAGTTCTCTCAGTGAGATGTGTGCCAGGACCCCTCATGTGCACCTTTGAATGGCTATTGATTTTTCCTTATATAGGTGTGTACGGATCTCTCAAGCATGCACCTCTACATACACTTTAGAAGTCATAATGGATTTTCCTTCATGCCTCCACATGCACCCTTAAACATTGAACTTTTTCATCACTACATTTTTTAGCGCACACTAGCCACTTGGAGACACGCCTATGCATTGATCTCTAAAGTTGCTTCTTGGTATAGGTGTGTCTCTATACCCTAGGCATGCACCTTTGTATAGGCTTTTTATTTCTTCTTGCAAATTCATCCTTTTGCTAGGCTCACCCATAGACCTCTCACATGTCCTTGTGAATATACTCCTTTGTACTCAAGCGTGTCTCATGACATTGAATGCACACTTCAATGCACTTCATCACTAGTTGTTGTGCACCTATGAACATAATTTTTGAATCTTGAAATATCCCTTTGGTGAGGTGTGCACTTGTACATTGTGATTTTTTTAATATCTGATTTTTCCTTTAAATAGGTGCACACTTCATGCTTCCAAGGACACCTAACAATAGGGTTTTCAAACTTTGATGTGAGCTCAAAAAATTCTTTGTTAAGGTGCACACCTACACCCCTAACACACACCTAATAACTAGATTTGGAAGTTCTTTTAGTGAGGTGTGCACCACGACCCCTCATGTGCACCTCTAAATAGATAATGTATTTTCCTTGTACAGGTGTCTCAATCTCTCAAGCATGCACCTCTACATACATTTTTGAACCAATATCGAATTTTCCTTCATGCTTCCAAGTGCACCCCTAAATAGTGAAATGTTTCTATCACTTCTTGTTTTCGTTTTAGTGCACACTGGCCACTTGGAAACACACTTGTGCATTTATCTCTAAAGTGGCTTCCTTGTATAGGTGTCTCTATCACCTAGGCACATACCTCTATATTAGTTTCTTATTTCTCCTTGTAAATTAATCCTTTTGTCAAGCGCACCCCCAAATCTCTCAAATGCACCTAATACTCCTTTGTACTCAAGTGTGTCCCATGATATTGGATGCACACCTCAATATAATTAGATTGTTTTGTTTGAAATTCAATTTATCCTTTTATAGGTGCACTCTGTTGGTTGAAAATTTTGTATACCTTGAGGATATGCAAAATTGTGGTTTCAGCCACAGCACGTGAGATAAACTCTCCTATTTTCAAAGGGAAGGCTCCCCCTTTTTTATCTATTTTAACAATTCAGAAATACACTCTAACTATAAATCTATTCTAAATCTGGGTGAAACTCTGTCTTTTTCTCTTTTTCCAGAAAAGACACTTATTCTTTTCTCTTGTTTCAGAAAAGAATCACAGCTGAAAACATAAATGATTTATGAAGTAAACAAATAAAGAAGCAAAGTTTCCATAAAGGCACAAAGTCCTCCGTTGCTCCTCCGGGACGGGAAAACAAATTGAAAGCACAAAGTCTTTGACAACTTACTCTCCTATCAACCTTTTTAGATAATTTTCTGGTAACCAAGTACAGTATGTAGCAGCTCAAAATAGAAAATAAAAGCAACACAAAGTCTGCAAGTTACCCCCTTTGTTTGAGCGTTCTATAATAGCTTTAAACATGACAAACAGCTCAAAGTCTGTAGTATCAAATCTGAAAACCAATCTAAAACTTTAAACACAATTTGCAGCTCAAAGTCTGCAAGATTGAGCTTGAATCCCTCTTGTATAACACCACAAAACTCACAATCAATTCCAAATAATGTCGTCACATCACAATTTGTACCAACACAAAGTTTGGAAGCAATTTGTTTTCTTTATTGATTGCAATCTGATTTACATCTAAACTCAAAGTCTTAGAATGCATACACAAATTGGCAGAATTTTGTTGCATTGCCAAAAGATCTCCTCTATTACAAAGGACCTCCTCAGGTATTTATAGGAGAGAGGTCATGAGAAAAAGGTGGGAGGATCTCAACAAACTTGAGAAAATCTCTCAACCGATAACTAATTGCAATTGACTTATTCAAAATTACAATCTAATTGTAATTTGATTACATGTAATCACATTTTACAAAAATGCAAGTGGAAGAAACACTTGCAATTACAATTTTTGCTTTCACATGTAACTTGTCGAAAGTGAAAATACATAAAACAACTTAATATTTTAACTTGTCTCGTTCCTAGCTCTGAAAGATAAGAACTTGCTGATGATCATCTGCAACTCATTTGCATCGGGGCTCAGTGTGTTCTTGGTTACTGCAATAGTCTTCAAGATTACATCACGATCTCCGACTGTGACTTCTCTGTGTTCTTTGAAAGCAGCTTGCATCTTATCGAAGATTGTTCGATGATTGACGAACTTGTAGATTGAATCCATGAAGAACCGATCTGAATCGAACTCCTGGTGAAGATTTGCGGTAATCTGAGAAATAACATCATCGGTTGCAAGCAATTCTCTTTCATAACTTAACACTGTGCAAGGGATTTTCTCAAAGTTTGAAAGAATATCTTGTTCAGCTTCAGCATTCATCTCAAGGGCAGCTTGGATTTGGAATTTTGTTCAAAAAAGGTCAACTTTTGAGCTTTTTTTTTACGGATTTCGGGTTTTTCACTGACTTTAGCAATTTTACAAAAGGCAGTCGGGATTTCTGGGGCATTTAGCAATTTTTACTTTTTGCAATTTTTATAATTGCAATTCTGGCTACAAACCCCGACTTGCAGTGGATGAATAAAAACCCGAATTACTTTGAAGGAACATCACTTTCTGTTTTTATTTTTATTTTTTCTATTTTCAGATAATGGAAATGGGATTGTGCAATGGAAGGCGAAATATGGAAAGCTTAATGAATATGGAATGGATGGAGATGAAAATATACGAAATAATAAGCGTTCAAAGAATGTAACGTTTTCACATAACTCTCAGCTGAAATATATGGAATGAAGGCGAATGAAATTTTGAAATATAGAAAAACGTGTTTCTATAATCTTCAGCTAAAAATAGGAAACACGTTTTGCAGTCAAGAAATACGTTTCTTTTTGAATGGCATTTGAAGTGTAAAAGCATATGTATGGCGGATGAAATGAAGGACAAAAATGGAGGTGAAATGAAAGGCGTTCGGTATGTGAGGGGATATGATAAATGGAAAATTGCGTTTTCAGTGAAAGGATGTATAACGTTTCTGCATAAAACAGAAAAATGTATGAAAAAGATGAATAAAAACGCGTTTTTATGCAGATATGAAGGAGTAAAAACAAAACGCGTTTGAAGAAAACCCTAGGCGCAGGAATAAAATGCAAAGAAAATGAAGAAAACGCGTTTTGAAAGAGCACGTTTTTGATCATATGCAGACTCAGATTTACACAGTTTCTCCCATAAGCAGATTTCAAACGATTTCAGCTTGAATCGGAATTTTTAGAGACCATTGCAAATAAGATAAAGAAGATTGAGCCTTTTAAAAGACTTTGCAAATGCTTAAAAATGAAAATCGGGTTTTTTGACTCTGAACGCAAATCCTTTCTTGCAAAATCAGGCATTTAAAATGCAAACGCAAGTATTTCAAGAGAAAATCGGGGCTTTTCAATCATATAACAAGTGAATTCGGACTTTTATCATCACCTAACAAGTGAAATAAAGTGAAAACCGGGCTTTTAAACTGTATTCGCAAGTCTTTTTAATAAAATCGGACTTTTATAAGACAAAAGCAAACAAAATAAAGCAAATCGGGGTTTTTAGACAGATTTAACAAGTAAATAACTAAAATCGGGTTTTTGATAACCATTCAACAATTTTATTTTTGACAAAAATGAATATTTTGGATAACTTTAAAGAAATCGGACTTTTATAGCTCACTTTGCAATTTTCATTTTGTCAAAAATGAAGACTTAAAACAAATTCAGGTTTTTAAAGCCAAAATGCAATTTTGTTTTTTTGTCAAAAATATAAAAACTTAACAAATTCGGGTTTTTGAATAACTTAAGCAATTTCGGGATTTTTAGAAACTTAAGCAATTTGCTCTTAAGCCAAAATTTTCCTATTTGCTGAGTTGTTCTGAAAACCCGAAATTGGTGAAAAAGACACCAAAAACGACTCAGAATTTCACGAAAACGGACGAGAGTGAGTGAAAAATGTTAGCCAAAAGGACTATAGATCAAAAACTGAAATTTTCTAACCTTTGCACCTCGTAAAACGTGCCTTAGAAGAGAAAATCTTCAAATTTTATCAAAATTTTGATAGGTTGTCCCAATTTTTAACAAGTAAAAAAAAAGGGACAACACACTCCAAACCACCAAGTGCACACCTTTATGCACTTGTGATTTTCTGATTTTTGATATTTATCTTTGACAAAGTGCAGCCTTCCATACAAACATGCACCTCTGAATAACATTCACTTGAGTCTTCCTTTCCACACCTTGAAATAATTTCAGTTCTTGTTAGGTGTGCGCCACAACTCTAGATGCACACCTAGCAATGGATATTTAAACTTTGGGCTTCCCCTTTTCTAGTGCATGTTTCTACTCTAGGTGTGAGTTGCACTTTATTCCCATACTTAGCCAGTTTTTGACTTCGATGCTTCCTTGAATCCTTCCCAAAGGTGTTCCCTTGATGAAATTTTGACTTGAAATTGATTCTATCAGGTGTATATGATCTCAAGACCTCTTTTCCTTTGACATGATGGATAACTTCAAGAGCACAATTTCCTGATCCTATGAACATTTACAATAAAATGAACTTGACCACAACTTATACTTGAAAAAATAGATGTTGACTTTAAACTTCGCAATACAAAAATTTCATATGGGTACAACACAATCTACAAAGAGATCTAGGGGAAAATGGTCTTGTATCTACATTCTTTGCAATCCTAATCAAAGATGTTTTCTCCCTCTTCCTTGAGACTATCACTTTCAAGCATGGGTTCAAAAACATCAGACCTCTAGAAGCTACCAGGCCTATCACTTTCTTCTTTTTTCCTATCATCATAGGGAAGATAGATTACTGAGGCAATGCTCACCAATGGAAGGATCCAACATCCTCACTCTCTAACTAGGCGGCATGGATCCGTTTTGTTTTGGCATTTGGAGCATTTTGTCTCGTAGACTGCAACACAAGCCACAAGGGAAAGCGACCATTGCCAATTTTTTCTCTACCATCAAACATTCATTGGCCTTGCACTTTAGAAAGGTTATAGAAGCAGCCTTTTTCCTCAAGATTTTCCAACTTGGACCCACTAACATTGGACATTTTCATTTCTTACATTAGCCCTTTCATTGTACTTGGTTCTTTTGTCTCCAGCCTTACTACAAACTAGTGACAGAGCTAGTTTTTGATCCTAATCTCCCACTTTGATCTTCATCAGCATCATGCTTGACCAATGGCTCCTTTAATGATATCAAGTTTCCACAATCCATAATTGTTGATAAATATTGTTTCTGGATTCGATTGTGTTGGAATTTTTGTAATGTCCCCTTTCTAGCCAATGGTTTGGGATTTTGAGGTTAGCTTATGAATACGGCTCCTATAGGCTAGCGAGACGTTTAGGGAACTCATTGGGGAGATTCAAGCTCTTCAATAGGCGTGATGTTTCATTTCAGATTATTCAAATCAGTGTTCTAGCATTTGGTTGGTCGTTTGAAGGCTTTTCAAGAGTTCACCATTGATATTTGCTATTTATAGTATGTAATATTAGGATCTATGACGGCACACCTACAATTGGTAGTGGTGATGGGACTCTCTTGGGAGATGATTGCTAGACTTTGGCCAAGAGTTAGTGAATTAATAAGTCATATTACTTTAATGATATTCTATTATTAAAGTGACTTATTAATTTATGTTATAAAGTTACTTTGATAAAGTACTTTATAATTTGGGCGTGAAATAAAGTAATAAAGTGACTTTATTAAAAGAATTCATTTTGAATCACTTTATGAATATTTAAGTGGAAGGGGGCGCTTTTCAAGACAAACATAAAATATTATGCCAAGGCAAGATGGCGTGGGTTTTTTAGTGAGAAGATATTAATATTTTATTGTTTAAAAAAGTAAAACCCTAATCTTGGGTGTGGATTTGGAAAAGCATAAGGAGAGAAAAAAAGATTGTTTTTCATCATCCAAGTTTATCATTCAAAACAGGAAACTGAGCACAGGATTGCAAGTATGGAGTTTCAAGTTGATCTGAGGATGGAAACCCTCGATTAGGACAGGATCTACAAGTGTGAGAGACCGTCTAAGGGTTCTAGTATGGATGGCTTCACACAGAGACCATCAATCTAAGCATTCACCGATTTACTTAGCATTTACTTTTAGCATTTACAATTTACAACAACACATTTGAATAATACATAAGTCATTCTCAGTATTGCATCAGAGGCTGTACTATTCAGGAGTCACAAGGAGAGGGTTTGAGCTTGTATTTGACAGAGGTTATTCTCCAAGCCAAGGCATCTAGATCTGCAAAGGAAAACGTGGTTTTTCAAGCAGCAAAAACAAGCATTCAATTGGCACGCAGGAGCTAAGAAGCTGTACCAGGCAAAGGAAATAGCACGTGTTAGTATGGGAGCCAAATGCCTTGCCTTTGGGGTTGCAAATTCTTTGTTTGGAGGCATCCAACATCACTCAGCAAACCGGCATCAAAACGAACATGAAAAACGTGCAAACTGAAGCATAGCGTCCTTGCATCTAATTGTCGTGACTATCATGTAAAAACCCAGGTTCCAAATTATTGCATTTTGGCTTATGGGTATGATCTTATTGTGTTCTAAATAAATAAAGATTACTGGGTCTTCAATTATTTACGCAATTTCCATTTCGTTATTATGCAATTTCTTGAAATTTCCGACACTACCACCAACAGCAAAAAAACAAAAAATCAGAATTTAATAGAAAACTCAAAAGTTAGTTTTGAAACCCTGAGGGGACATCATAGTGGTATCAGAGCACAAAAATATCCTGACATCCTATGTGGCTAATTCGTGAGTGGGAAAGAACAGACTTATCACAGATATTCACAGCTGTGGCAACCTCTACAAGTGCCCAAGGGTGAAACTATCTTTAGAGGTTTTAGGCATCCATAATTCTCTAGAGATACCAAGGAGTCTATCTAGTGACAGTGAAAGTATTGCAAGTGCAATGGTAGATAGAGACAAAGCTCATGCTGGTTCCATTAGCCCAAATGCCAAGAGAGAGCGGAAGTTTGATACTATGATGGATATGTTGGCCGAATTCTTGCATAGGATGAACCAGATTCCTACTCCTGGTCATATAAAACAACATGATAATTCTAGTAGTTCTAATGCCAAGGATTTCACTTAATACCACATCTAGGCCCTTACAGCCTACGTTTACAAGCAGGGTTGAGACCTCCTAAGCAGTCCACAAACATGGTTGATGAGGTTAGGACCAGCCATGCAGAATATACTTCACGTCCTCCCGACATCATGTGATGTCCCCTTGTTAAATTTATCCTAGAAACATAAAATGCACAAGTTAGGGCATATAATTTATTTTACCAACACATCATTTTGCTCATGTAAATTGCCTTGAAGACCTGCAACCATCATGTATTATCAATTAAGCACATAATTTCTTGTTCATGATTAGATCATTTCCGTTTGCACATTTTAAGAATAAGACAAATAAAATGCATTATCATCTAGGGCATAAACTAACATGAGCAGATATGACTTATGACTCTTGATCGGAATAGATCTTCGCCTTGTTTCCTCTTTCCTAACCTCTTTGGATGGTAGGTTTACTGTGCCAAGGACACATGAACGGTCTCTAATTGGACTCCCTCAAGGTTTCCTACCTGTCTTAGGATGGTCCATCAATGGACCGATTTACCAGCCTTTCCTCCACAAACTCCTATCCTTATTGGAGTGCTAGCTAAATGTAGGAACCTCGCCTAATCCAACTGCCAGTGTTTGTTTTGGTTTATTTGTTTTTGCAATGTTTTGAATATTTTCAAGATATATGCTAGATATGAAATACAATGTATGGAAATAAACTCATTCTACAAACTGAAGCTATCTTGAGAAATAATTTATGGATTGTAATTGCAAACAAATACAATATAAACTGGACATTTTAGTGACAGCAGTAGCCATAAGGGTTTCCATTGGATTTTTTTCCACAGTCCCAATTGATTATGGATTTATATTAAAATTCTGGAAAATTATGACAACAATTAAAGAACCTGATTATACATCAATGGGCTGCTCATAATGTTGATTCTTCACTTCCAATTGATGGCTACCAATCCCTAAGAATCCTGGTTGCCAAAGCAAGCACTTAGGAATGCGCATACATTCAATCTGTCCTAGAAAAATGAGTTCTCCAACGCCCAACACACAGCTGTATACTTTAATGGTTCCTACGCCCCTGTCCAAGATGAAATCAGCTCATAAACTAAGGCGTTTTGCCTAGGAGATACCACACCATTCCTGTATGCTCAATGCAACTAGCGGATTCAACTAACCACAGCCTATAGAGGGTGGAAAATACGCCCAGCTAACTGAAAAATACAGTTAGATACACCCAGCAATGATGATTCTCAGAATTTTAGATGAAACCCTTCAAAAATTGCTTGAAAACCCCACATTGAGACTGCTGGTTGGTACGGCTGGCAAGTACAAGGCCGTATTGCCTTAGAAAGAGTGCCAATGATGATAGTAAAGGCGGCCTTTAGTAATCTTCTGACCTGTAGTGAATATTATTTGAAACCCTCTAGAAATACTTGCAATAATCTTCACAATGAAGCTCAATACTGTAGCGGGTACTACACGTGGGTACTGTAGCGCTACTATTCACGTCACTGTAGCAAATGTTCATAAATTTTGATTTGCAAAAGGATTAAATCTAATCTTCCGGCGATCTTCAGGATCTGCAAACATAACCTTGAAACCCCTTTGAATAATCTGTATTTCTCCACCATGCTCAAACAGAACCGTATGATGCCCCCAGATGCCCAATTTAGTAGATATTTCACTACTTCAAAAGGCTGCAACAATAGAGAGTTAACGTTCTCCAATGGCTGACTGAATCAAAAACCCTCGGCTTCCTCTCTCAAACGAAAAATCATCAACACCAATGCTCAATCCCCAATGCCCTCTTCTCTTCTTCAATGGACATTTATAATTCTTCATGAGGGTCGATTTTCTCCAAAAAGCTTTATTTAATGAATTAAATTAATAAATGATGTTTCATTTAATATTTCACTTAATTTTTCCATAGTGGGCGCCCAAAATATTTCATTAAATTAATTGACCAAATGGCCCCATCCTCATGACGCCAAGACCCTCAACATTAAGTTAATTTATAACTTAATAATAAAAGCGTTTAAATAATTAATGTTTATTTACACCAAATAAACATTAATATCTCTATGAGTAACTGGGAGCTGAGCTGATGGAGCTGCATACGACCACACATCTTACTAAAATTAGTAATGGTCCCTCTCTTATCCATTACTGACTTACTAGAAATAGTAAGTTGAGCATACGGAGTTCTGGAGACTTCAAACGAAAGCCAAAGCTGCTAGTTTTTGAACATTGGAGAGGATAAAATTCCCAGAAGACCCACTAACCATCCTCATTAGCCTATGAGGGTCGGAATTATAGGCTAAACCATCCACAAACCTGAGCATGCTTAAAAGGGGACATTACACCAAAGGAATTTTGGGTCCGGTCTATTCCTCAGAGTAAAGTCATCATCGCTATCAAGACACACAATTGTTGTACACATTATTGTGGCTTTGACAAATAACATCCATTAATTTGCATATTGTCTTACATTGTATAGTAGTTTAATAAGTTCACATTTATGTTTATTGTTTGTAACCGACTTTTAATATGTATTGACTCCCACAATATATTTGATCAGATTTATAGTCAGTCATAGGTTTATACTTACACAACCATTGAACTTAATATGCTATGAACGTTGAATTCATTATCATGAGGTTTTGAATTACTTTTTGAACTTAATAAATTGGTAGATATATATTTTTTGATTTCAACGCATAAGTATCATATTGCATTCATATTTAATTGTGTTGAATCGAATTCATAGATTAGAGTGATTACAATTATCCTATGAGATTGTTTCTAATCTATCATAAGTAATTACCAGCAGCAGCCCAATCAGGAGCATTGAGTTATTTACGTAATCTGCACTCTGACATGACAGTGAGGATACTCACCGGGTGGTGCACTTAATCTATGTATCTTCAATTGGCGCCTCTTCTTGCAGCTAAAACGAAGTTTTGTTTCCTTCCACACTAATCTTTGGTTGATTCTTGATTTTATGCTTGACTTTGAGCGCCTTTAAGAAGATCTCAGAGGGACATGATCTTTGGTTTGCTGCTTGATCAGTGGAGTCACCACCTTCCAAAAGTACGCGCCTCCAAGAAACGCCGCTCATGCTTGACGCATTTAAGTCTGATGGCGCTAACTTAATCTTGTATTAAGTTTATTATTTCATAAATATAAACATGATTAAAATCGTTTCTCAAAGACAATGAATTAAAATATTTTAATCTCTTCAAAATTTAATCATTTCTATTATAGTCAAAATATCGAGCTCATGCAAAAGGTTATAAGAACAACTTTTCCTTCTTTTATGTTGTCAATGATTTCGAGGGTTATGACACATCGTGAACATGCTGACATTTGCCCAGTTCCTGAACCAGAGGAGACAGAGGGCAGTGATAGTTGGCAGACTAGAGACTAGAGCGCCACAGGGTACCAAGGATCTCTAGCAAGCGGTGAGCAAAATTACATTGGAGCATTTTGATGGAGGCCATCGTTGTACCGCGCATGTGGTTGGGTTCAGAAGTTAGATAACTTCCTCTCCTTGAGGCCCATGCCTGAGGAAGAGGCAATCAGGTTCGCCACACTACATCTGGATGGCATAGCTCACGAGTGGTGGTGCCACGGTTTAGTGACTTTGGGACACAGGTCAATCATATCTTATGATGAGTTCACTAACAAACTCATCGAACGATTTGACAGGAGAGATCCAGAGGTTTTCTTTCGAGAACTTGCACAGCTTAAGCAAGTTGGGTCACTAGAGGCCTATATCTCAGAGTTCTAGCGGATATCAATGATGGTCACTGGTATATCAAAGAGAAGGTTAGTAGTGTTTTTCAGTGAGGGTCTCTTAGAACCCTTACTTGGATGGATCAAAGCCTTTGATCCACCTTCTTTACAGGATGCTATGAAGAAGGCAAGAGATATGGAGCTTGCTGCCCCAAAAAGCAAGTTTCCGCCAAAACCATTCTCTTCCTCAAGGGATAAAGCACCAAATAAATTTTCAGACCAGCAAAGAAAACCTTTTCAAAAACTTAGTGATGAGTCCCTCCAAGACTTGAGAAGGAAAAAATTATGCTTCACTTGCAAAGGGTCGTGGGAAAAGGGTCATGTGTGCCCTCTCAAGGGTAAAGTGAATCAGTTGGAGACTTTTATGCGAACGAATCAAATTCTGAAAATTCAGAACAGCAGGTTGATCAGGAAGGGAATGATGAGGATTGTGCCTCAGAAGGGTCGGAAAAAGGAAGGGAAGAAGTTTCACCTACAGCTCAACTCAAGCATTCAGAGAGAAGGATCCTTCAAGATTAGAGGGAGTCTTGAGTGGGCAGCGTGTGATTACATTGCTTGATACAGGAGTACTCATAATTTCATAGATGAGGGCTTGGTTGCTAAGCATGGACTCAAGACCGAAGAGTTCGAGGGATTCAAGGTGAGAGTAGCTTGATGGGTTTACACTTAGTTGTAACCGAATGATTCCAAATCTCACATTGCAGCTGAACGATTATGAGTTCCAGGCAGATTTTTATGTGGTTGGCATGGGAGAGTTGGATGTTGTACTCGGCATGAAGTGGCTTCATGCTATTGGGGAGTTTACCCTCAACTTGCAGGTTATGGAGATGAAATTTGAAGCCAATGGCAAGAAGCATGTTTTGAGGGGTATGTCAGATGGGAGTCTTAGAGTTATCTCACTCGGAGAATGGAGAGATTGATCAGGGATGATCAAGTGGAGTGGGCTGCAGAGTGTTATACTTTGCCATCACAGTTGAGCAGCAGAAACATGTATCCACCGACATACGAATTGAGAGGCAAACACGCGAAGGTGTTTGAGAGTTACCTCATGGAGACCACCAACGAGGGTCTGAGCACATCATAGAGCTAGAGGACGCTGCCGATCATTATTACTCCCTACATAAGGCATCCTAAGGAGATGAAGGAAGAGATGGATCATATCAGACCAAGTAAAAGTCCCTTTGCGTCTTCCGTTGTCCTAGTGAAGAAGATGGCACCTTGCGGATGTGTATTGACTACAAAGCATTGAATAAGAAGACCATTAAGAACAGGTACCCAATTCCGCGGATTGATGAGTTGCACGAAGCCTATTTCATTTCCAAGATAGATCTTCGATCGGTTATCCCAATTCAGGACTAGAAGGAGGATGTGAAGAAGACGACATTTCGTTGCCATTATGGTCACTATGAATTTTCGGTTATGCCTTTCAGCCTAACCAATGCTCTAGCCACCTTTCAGTCCAATATGAACAGGATCTTCAGAGATCAGTTGAGGAAGACAATCCTCATCTTCATCGACAATATACTAATCTTCAGCAAGACTTGGGTTGATCATCTAGCACATTTGGATTCAGTGTTGGGCACATTGGAGAGTGAATCTCTATTCGCCAAGGAATCAAAATGTGACTTCGGCATGAGAGAGTTATTGTACTTGGGATCCCGAGAAGGTGAAGTCTATAGTTGATTGGCCTCCACTCACGAATCTCACGCAGCTTAAGGGATTCTTTGGGTTATGTGGTTTCTACCGTCGCTTTGTCAAGGGCTTTTCAAAGCAGGCAGCTCCACTTATGGACTTGACGAAGAAGGGGGCATGTGTTTGGACTCCAAGAGCACAACAGTGTTTTGAGAAGTTCAAACAGTTGATGAGCTCGTGTCTGGTACTCATTATTCTGGATTTTACATGACCATTTGAGCTTCAGTGTAATGCCTCGAGAGAAGGCATTGGTGTTGTCTTGATGCAAGATAAGCACCCCATCGCTTTTGAGAGTAGGAAAGTTCAGGGTCCTAAGAGGGATTATAGCATTTACGATAAGGAAATGTTAGCCATCATGCATGCCTTGGCTAAATTTAGACAATATTTGGTGGGCAACAAATTTTTTGTGAAGACAAATCATAACAGTTTGAAACATTTCCTAAGTCAACGTGACCTCAATGATCGGCAATAGAAATGGGTCAGTGTAAGAGACCAGGTGTCTCTCAACCCAAATCTTTTGACTGATGAATGTGTCTTTGTTTGTTTTGTAGTTTTTGATTTTTTTTGGTGGTTTTTTGCAATAAAAGACAAATTGCAATTTTGCAAGGAAATGCTTGAAAAATTAAATAAAAATACCAGATGATTAAAACTACAGAATACAGCTCAGATTCCAATGCTAGATGATTTATTGACCTCCTAGAATAAATACAACTGCTAGTTTCAGACATACAATAAAAAGGCAAGCTATTTATTAAGGAACCTGAATAAGCTTGCAGTTGCCTGTGAAAGAGCCTAAAATGGTACGGCTGAATAAGATGAGCAATCCTCTGACCCAAAAATCAATGCAGATGCTCCAGAAACCCTAGGCGCCCAAAGTGATGAAACCAGAAGATGAAAAAGCAAGGTGTTTTGGTCTGGGAATGAAGTACGGCCTTTGCTGCAGCAGAAGTACAGCCTGTACCAGCAAGTGAGAAATCCGTACTTTCTTGGTAAGTGTGCCAAATGATCAAGAAAGAGTCGCCCCTGAATATGGAACCCTTCTGGAGAAGTTCGACCCAAAATCTTGATGAAAAATCTTCACAATAAGCTCTGTATGACTTCTGAATGAAGCCACTCTGTCGACAAGCTTAAACTGGTATTGCACAGTCTTAGTATGTCTGATTCTGAAGAGGGAACGTTCTTCAAAACCCGTTGATCTGCAGAAACCCTTGTTTCTCAAACCCCAATGCTCTCAGAGAGAAATAAAGACAAATTAGAATAATCAACATAATGAATTCCATTTGCCTTGGAGAAATATATATCTTCTCTTCATTAAGTCGACCCCCTTCCAAAAAAGCTATTAAATGAGCAATTAAAATATCATTAAATCGCCATTTAATGACTTAGGCATATTAATTAAATAATGGCGTTCCTTTTCTTAAATGAGCATTAAAATACTCATTTAATATTAATTTATCCCTTATTATAAAGTATTAATGATACTTTATAATTTGCCATTAAATAATTATATTTAATTATTTTCATTAAAGTGACTTTATATTATAAAGTCAAATTAATACTCTTAATAATGCTCAAATGACTTAATAATTACTGTTTGCTCATCAGATCATCAAATCGGGTCCAAGCTGAGTTGACCAACTGAATCAGGTGCCCTGCCAAAAATAGCAACTCCTGCCTGCCTAACTTACTATAAATAGTAAGTACCTCTAAATCACTCTGTAAGTGTCTGCAAAGGCCCAAACCTGAATCAACTGCTGGAGTGATGTTCCCCAACGCTGGATAACTGCCTCAAGTGATCCTCTAAACACTTCTGCCAACCTACGAGGATCTGAATGATAGGCTAACCTCGGAAATAATTGTACTGCCTAGGAAGGGGGCATTACAGTCAGCAAGTTGCAGGCTTATGATTTTGACATAGCATATGTCAATGGTAAGAAAAATATAGTTGTCAATGCTCTTTCGAGGAGACCTTACTTGTGCTCTCTAGGTGACGTGACAGATGATTAGAGAGATTTGATTGCAACTAAATGTATTAAGGATAAGTGGGCTTCCAAGCTCATTGATGGTAGAGTTGCAGATGACAAGTACACCCTTGCGAATGACCTCATCATTTACAAAGGGAGGATTTTTCTTGTGCCAGGATCCTCTATGAAGAAGAGGATATTGTGAGCGTTTCATGACGCCCCTATGGCAAGCCACCTAGGTTACTTTAAAACCTACAGAAAGATTAGGGAGCAGTTTACTTGGAAAGGGCTCAAATTAGAGGTACTCAGGTATGTGAGAGAGTGTCCTACATGCCAGCAGAACAAGCAAGAGCACTCTTTCCCTGCAGGTTTGTTGTGGCCTCTACCCATTCCTAATCGGAAGTGGGAATGCAGATCCATGGATTTCATCACGGGTTTATCCAAAACTCAGAGCAGGGATTGCATTTATGTAGTGATTGACAGACTCACGAAGTTCGCACACTTATTCTCAATTTCAGCTACTTTCATGATAGTGCAGGTTGCTGATTTGTTTTTAAGAGAGATATTCAGGTTGCATGGGCTACCTTGGAATATAATAAGTGATCAGGACAGCAAATTTATGAGTCATTTATTGCAAGAGTTATTCAGACTCAATGGCACGAAACTCACTCCGAGCACAAGCTACCACCCATAGATGGATGGACAAATCGAAATAATTAATAAATGGGTGCAGGGTACCTGAGGAACTACATTGCAGGGCAGCAGAAGGCATGGGTCAAGTGATTGCATTTATGCGAGTATTGTTATAATACTACGTACCACATGTCTATACAGATGTCACCATTCACGACACTCTATGGTTATGACGCTCCCAATTTCCTAGATTTGTTATTTGGAGATAGTAGGGTGCCCAGTGCGAAGGATTTGTTGCAGGACAGCCAGGACATCATGAGATCTCTCCAGGAGAATATACAAAAGGCACATAAACAGCAGAAGCAATATGCAGATCAACGCAGAGTTGAGTGTTCATTCAAGGAGGGTGATATGGTTTATCTTATGCTGTAGCCTTACAGGTAATTCACTCTAAGGAAGAGTGGCTCTGAGAAGCTCAAGCCACGCTCTTATGCACCATTCCGAGTTTCCAAACGGATTGGTGAGGTGGCTTATGAGCTAGAGTTACCGACTTAGAGCAGGGTTCACAACATGTTTCACGTTTCTCGCCTCGAGAAGGCATTGGGGCATCATGTGACACCTTCTACAGCGTTACCACCCTTGGATGAGGAGGGTAAATTGATTCTTAGTCCTAAGGCTATCATTGACACCAGAGAGCGCAACTTGAGACAAAGAGTCATCAAGGAATACTTGGTTAAGTGGAAGGACTTGTCGGTTGAGGATGCTATGTGGGCGAATGAGGACATTTTGCAGCATCCGGAGTTGAGATTGCTTGAGGACAAGCAATTTCAAGGAGAGCAGATTGTAATGTCCCCTTTCTAGCCAGTGGTTTGGGGTTTTGAGGTTAGCCTATGACTGTGGTTCTCGTAGGCTAGCGAGACATTTAGGGAACTCATTGGGGAGATTCAGGCTCTTCAGTAGGCATGATGTTTCATTCCAGCTTATTCCAATCAATGTTCTAGCATTCGATTGGCCATTCGAAGGTTTTTCAGGAGTTCACCATTGATACTTGCTATTTATAGTAAGTAATATCAGGCTCTATGACGGAACACCTGCAGTCGGTAGTGGTGATGGGACACTCTCGGGAGATGATTGCTAGATTTTGGCTAGGAGTTATTGAATTAATAAGTCACGTTACTTTAATGATATTCTATTATTAAAGTGACTTATTAATTTAATGTTATAAAGTTACTTTGATAAAGTACTTTATAACTTGGGCGTGAAATAAAGTAACAAAGTGACTTTATTAAAAGAATTCATTTTGAATCACTTTATGAATATTTAAGTGGTGTTAAATTTTAATATCAAATTGAATGCACAGAAATTAATTCAAAAATTCAACACACGAAACAGCAGATACCCTGGGAAAACCCTCCTCCTGAGGGAGAAAACCCAACAATAAATCTCTTTCTTATATAAATAATGGCAACAATCCCTTTTACAAAGAGGCTAATCTCAAGGCCAATCTACAGCATCAACTCTAGATGCAACAATAGAAAACAATCTGACTTTCCTTGATATCAAATTCTACTTCTTAAATAAATTCGCCTGCACTTGAATATAATGCTCTTGGATGAATTCGCACTTTGAATGAAGGAAGGAATGAACTTGCTTGATGATAGAATGAAAGGAAGTGAGCTTGTATATACATGATGATGGAGAGGTTGCACCTCTTCATGTGCAAGGTCGGCCTCAATAAGAAATATAATTACAAATAAAATAAATCAATATACAAGGTCGGCCTAATTTGGATTTATTGTTGCCTTGAGTGAAGCGCCTCTTCACTTGATTTCCTCAATAAATTAAATAGCCGTTAGGCTATAAATTTAATTTATTCTCCATTGCAAGTCGTGGCTGGAAGATGAGTCACGTAGCTGCAAAAATCAACACTCCCTCTCAGCTAGGGAGGAATACTTCCAGCTGCAAAAGACATATCACCTCAACGTGATGTTAGATATCACCTCATCGTGATATCAACCATCATGGCTACTCCCATAAATGGTATGTACAAGTGCCCATCACTCAACGTGATGTTGTCACCTCATCGTGACATTCACCATGGCTCCCCCAAAGGGTGAAACACAAGCACAAGAGAAATCATCACGGACTCTCTCACGTGATGTTGTCATGGAGTCACACACATGACATCCACCATGGCTTTCCCAGAGGGTGGAAACAAGGGATTTCATGTCGAACTTCTCTTTACAGAGAAGAACTCATTAATCAAGGGATTTCACCTCAAACTTCTCTCACAGAGAAGAACTCATTAATCAAGGGATTTCACCTCGAACTTCTCTCACAGAGAAGAACTCATTAATGAGGATCACTGATACTAAGACTCCTTCTAAGTTAGGGCTGAATTCTCCACCATACCAAGCTTATCTCGAAAGTACTCAAACTTTATCCTGGAGAAAGGCTTGGTGAGAATGTCTGCTGTCTATTCATCAATGCTGATATACCTCAACTGTATAGCTTTCCTCAATACCATATCTCTAATATAATGGTATTTGATCTCCACATGCTTGGTTCTGTCATGAAACACAGGATTGACAGAAAGCTTCACATAGCTTTGGTTATCACAATGAATGATAGTAGGCTCCATTGATTGCCCAAAAATCCTACACGGAGCTTCCAAAGCCACACTGCTTCCCAAGCTGCCACACAAGCTGCAATATACTATGCCTCTACTATACTCACTGCTACAGATGACTACTTCCTGCTGCACCAGGATATCATCGCAGATCCCAAACTGAAGCAACACCCAGAGGTACTCTTCCAATCGGTGACACATCCTGCCCAATCAGAATCAATATAACCATACAACTTCAAATCTGCATCTAAAGTATATCTCAGCCCATATCCAACTGTGCTACGCAAGTATCTCAGGATATGTTTAGCTGCAACAAGATGTATCTGTCTCGGTTCACACATGAACTGACTAAGAGCACTCACAGCATAACAGATATCTAGTCCAGTGTTAACTAGATACATCAAGGACCCAATCAACTGCCTATACAATGTGGGATCCACCAGATCTGAACTAGTTGCAGCCTCTTTCAACTTGTGCAAGTTGGTCTCCATAGGCGTAGACATAGATTTGCAATCCATCATGTCAAACCTCTTCAGAATATCAATAGTGTACTTCCCTTGACTTAGAATCATCTCATTTGGTTTCTGCCAAACTTCTAAGCCAAGGAAGTAATGCATGAACCCAAGATCCTTCATTTCAAACTCAGAAGCCAACTCCTTCTTACATTTGATAATGAGATGCTCTTCACTAGTAAGGATCAAATCATCAACATATAGGACCAAAATCAATGCTTCACCATCAATTACCTTAAAGTATAGGTTCAAGTCAACATCGTTCTTGAGGAAGCCCAAGCTTGACAGATAACGATCAATCCTTTCGTACCATGCATGAGGCGCCTACTTAAGACCATACAAGGCCTTCTTCATCCTGCAAACATGAGACTCCTTCCCATGTACCTTGAATCCATCAGGTTGCTCAATATAGACTTCCTCCTCAATCACACCATTCAAAAAAGTTGTATTCACATCCATCTGATGAATCTTCCATCCTCTAGATGCAGCAATGGCAATAATGATTCTGACAAAAGTATAGCGAGCAACTAGACCAAATGTTTCTTCATAGTCAACTCCCTCTTTTTGTGAGAACCCCCTAGCCACGAATCTTGCCTTGTACTTCTCAATGCTCCCATCAGCCGCATGCTTGATCTTGAGGAGCCATTTTGAAGATACCACAAATTTGCCTTCGGGTCTAGGAACGATGTCCCAAACATCATTCTTGAGAATTGACTGATACTCCTCTGTCATAGCATCTTTCCAAACTTGTTGACTAGAAGCTTCCTCAACATTGGAAGGCTTGGACTTAATAATTTGACTCATCAAAGCAACATAACTAGAGAACTTGTGAGGTCTCTTGCTTTCTCTAAAGGTTCCCCTTGAAGTTGCAAACCTTTCTGCCTCCTGCATTGTTTGCCTAGCCCAAAGAGGTCTTTTTCTCCCAATCACAATATCAGTAGGCCCATCAGCAGGTTCCAAGGGCTCAACAAGATCATTATCTTCTTTTGGTTCAGGAGCCTCCTTCTGAATCTCAGGAGAGTGGTCAACTTCCATATCCTGTGAAGGCTCTTCATGATCAATCTCCATTTGAGTTCCCTTGGATCTCCTGAATGCAACATCTTCCTCAAATGTAACATCCCTACTGATCTCAATTAGCTTATGACCTAGAATGTAGATTTTGTAAGCTTTAGCTGTCTCACTGTAACCTACAAATATCCCCTTCTTGCCAGAAGGCTCCAACTTTGTTCTCTTTTCCTTCGGTACATGAACATAAACTAGACATCCAAAGATCCTCAAATGACTCACTTTTGGCTTCTTCCCAGTAAAGGCTTCTTTAGGAGTCATGTTCTCTAGGATTCGATGAGGACTTCTATTCTGAACATAGACTACTGTCCTAGATGCTTCTGCCCAAAGGAATGTTGGAAGATCTTGGTAATGGATCATAGCTTTCGCTGCTTCCACAATAGTCTTGTTCTTTCGTTCAACAACACCATTCTGTTGAGGATTGTAAGGGACACTGAACTCCCTCTTAATCCCAGCTTCAATGCAGTAATTTTGAAAGCTGTCAGAAGTGTACTCTCCTCCATTGTCGGATCTCAAAACTTTGATTTTCTTCCCCAAAAGATTTTCCACTTGAGCTTTGAACTCCTTGAACCTTTCTAATACTTCCTCAGATTCCTTAGATTTCAAGAAGTAAATCCAAGTCTTTCTAGAGTAGTCATCAATAAAAAGAATATAATACAAGAAACCACTCGAAGAAGCAACAGACATTGGACCACATAAATCAGAGTGAATGAGATCTAGAATACTTTTGGATCTACTTTCTCTACTAAGAAATGGACCTTTAGTATTCTTACCTAAAGCGCAGCCCTTGCAAGTACCTTTGTGCTCCTGGTCGAACTTTGGAAGGCCCATGACCAACTTCTCCATGAAAGGTATGGCTCGAAAGTGAAGGTGAGCCAATCTTCGATGCCAAAGATCACACAAGCTTGAAGAATCATGCACCAACGCCTGTAGTGGCCGAGTGCATAGCCTGTAGAGGCACTCATGTCGAACCCCAATCACACGAGCAATCTTGATACTTCAGTTCTTTGTCCACGCAAGAACTTTACCCTTCGAAAATGCAACTTGGTATCCCTTGTCTTCCAAGGCTGAAATGGAAACAAGGTTTCTCTTGATGCTTGGAACAAATAGTACATCATTCAACTGTAGGGTAATGTCGGAGTCTAGGTGAAGAGTAGAGGTCCCAACTCCTTTCACTATGTAACTTGCATCATCTCCAATGATAACTTGTTCACTAGAATCTCTCTCCACCAAGTTAGATAGATGAGCCCGGAATCCAGTGATGTGGCGAGAGGCACCACTATCAATCAACCAAGTGTTGGTGTCGGTAGGTACACTACTTGACAAAGCCGAATAGAATAAATAATCACAAGAATCCTTCTGTGGAGAAACTTCACCAACATATGCTAGGGTAGCTTGCTGCTTAGGCCTAGAGGGACACTCTTTAGCAAAATGACCATACTTTGTCACATCTAAAGCATTGAATCTTAGAAAGATCTCTCTTCTTCTTGAATGCGGGGGCACCATTGGATTCCTTATCTCTATTTCTCTTGAAGTATCCTTTCTTTCCACCTTTTCCTTTCTTCTTCAAAGAATGGGTGGCAAGAACATGAATCTCCTCATTAGTGGAGCTTTGACCAATTCCTCTTGCAGCTAATCTAGACTCCTCCTGAATGCAATCCGCTTTCAACTGATCAAACTTAAGAAGTTTCGATCTTGCACTGATCCCTTGAATATAAGACTCCCATGATGAAGGAAGACCATTAAGAGCAAGCATGGTCAAGTCCTTGTCATCTACCACATGACCAATTGTAGAGAGCTGATCTCTCAACTCCAAAGTCTTCATGAAGTAAGCAATAACCGATTCTCCTTTCGCCATCCTCACATGATGGAGTTGTTGCTTCAGTGCAAGAGCCCGACTCGTGTTGTTGATTTCGTACATCTCCTCCAAAGACTTGAACATCTCCCTTGTCGTCTTCATCTTAGAGATGATAGGAACAATATGATCCTTTATGGAATCAACCAGCATCTTTTTTGCCTTGATGTCTTTCTTCCTCCATTGCAACTTCTCTTCTTCCTCTTCTGGTTCAGGAACTTTGGTCTCCACAAACTCAACCAAATCATTCTCTTCCAAGGTGAGCATAATTTTGAACCTCCATGAAGTGAAATTTTATGCTCCTTCAAGCCTATCCTCAATCTTCAACCCATTCACCATCTTGACGAAGAGGTAGAATTACTCAACAATGAGAGAGAGAAAAGAGAGTATCGCTGTAATGCACAATCTGATCAAGATCTTACTTCACACCCACTCTGATACCATGTTAAATTTTAATATCAGATTGAATGCACAAAAATTAATTCAAAAATTCAACACAAGACACAACAGATACCCTGGGAAAACCCTCCTCCTGAGGGAGAAAAACCCAGCAATAAATCTCTTTCTTATATAAATAATGGCAACAATCCCTTTTACAAAGAGGCTAATCTCAAGGCCAATCTACATCATCAACTCTAGATGCAACAATAGAAAACAATCTGACTTTCCTTGATATCGAATTTTGCTTCTTAAATAAATTCGCAATCTGCACTTGAATATAATGCTCTTGGATGAATTTGCACTTTGAATGAAGGAAGGAACGAACTTGCTTGATGATTGAATGAAAGGAAGCGAGCTTGTGTTGATATTTAGTAGCTTCGAGCTCAATCCTTCCAGCCCAGATCGAATAAAGTGAACAATTAAATTGTAGTCTTTCGGCTATTTAATTGTTAAGATTGATCTTCATGGATGGTTACGTCATTTATTAATGGTGATTAATATTTATTTAATGAAGAGACACGATTTCTCATGAGATCAATATGTATGTGAAAGGGCGCTTCACTTGGGAATATTTAATATTTAATTATTGTTCAATTATTTGAGGCCGACTTCTCTCACTCACCACCTTTTATGGAGACACACCATTTCATTGAAGCCGACATCTTATCTTGAAGAGACACGTCCTCTCTCTTCATCATGTATATAATAGAGATGAGTTTTGTTCATTTGGTATTCAACACATTCCTTCATTCATTCATAAGTGCAAGTTCTCAAGTAAGGTGCGATTGGTCAAAGAGAAGATCGAAGCTTATAGAAGGCTGATATATTATCATCAAAGAGTTGTATTATTCTCTAGAGAAGTGCAAATCGAGTTTCTGTAGAAGGCTGTGATTATAATCATCCAGATTGCATATTGTTTATCCTTCATCAAGTGCGAGTTCTTGAAGGCAGTTCAATATCCATTGAGACTGAATTTTGTATTAGCGAATTGTTATCTTGAGTTGGCTGTGTTGGCTGTGTTGCATCATTCTTTGGTGCTTATATTTGGCCTTCATATTGGCCTATTGTAAAAGGAGACCACCTTTGTTGAGATTCAATATATATGTGATATATTGTTGCTGGGTTTTTCTCCCTCAAGAGGAGGGTTTTCCCAGGGTATCTGCTGTGTTATTGTGTCCGATTTGAAATAATTTTCTGTGCATTAAATCTGATCATAAAACTAACAGCTTGTATATATACATGATGATGGAGAGGTCACACCTCTTCATGTGCAAGGTCGGCCTCAATAAGAAATATAATTACAAATAAAATAAATCAATATACAAGGAAGGTTGGCCCAATTTGGATTTATTGTTGCCTTGAGTGAAGCGCCTCTTCACTTGATTTCCTCAATAAATTAAATAGCTGTTAGGCTATAAATTTAATTTATTCTTCATTGCAAGTCGTGGCTAGAAGATGAGTCACGTAGCTGCAAAAATCAACAAGTGGAAGGGAGCGCTTTTCAAGACAAACATAAATTATTAAAATATTATGCCAAGGCAAGTTGGTGTGGGTTTTTGAGTGAGAAGATATTAATATTTTATTGTTTAAAAAAGCAAAACCCTAATCTTGGGCGTGGATTTGGAAAAGCATAAGGAGAGAAAATAAGATTGTTTTTCATCATCCAAGTTTATCATTCAAAAACAGAAAACTGAGCACAGGGTTGCAGGTATAGAGTTTCAAGTTGATATGAGGATGGAAACCCTCGATTAGGACAAGATCTATGGGCGTGAGAGATCGTCTAAGGGTTCTAGTATGGATGGCTTCACACAGAGACCATCAATTTGAGCATTCACCGATTTACTTAGCATTTACTTTCAGCATTTACAATTGACAACAGCAGATTTGAATAATACAGAAGTCATTCTCAATATTGCATCAGAGGTCGTACTATTTAGGAGACACAAGGAGAGGATTTGAGCTTGTATTTGACAGAGGTTATTCTCCAAGCCAAGGCATCCAGATCTGCAAAGGAAAATGTGGTTTTTCAAACAGCAAAAACAAGCATTCAATTGGCATGTGGGAGCTAAGAAGCCATACCAGGCAAAGGAAATAGCACGTGTGAGTTTGGGAGCCAAACACCTTGCTTTTGGGGTTGCAGATTCTTTGTTTGGAAGCATCCAACATCACTCAGCAAACCAGCATCAAAACGAACATGAAAAACGTGCAAATTGAAGCATGGCGTCCTTGCATCTGACTGTTGTGACTACCGTGTAAAAACCCAGGTTCCAAACTATTGCATTTCGGCATATGGGTATGATCATATTATGTTATAAATCAATAAAGATTACTGGGTTTTCAATTATTTACGCAATTTCCCTTCTGTTATTGTTTTATGCAATTTCTTGAACTTTCCGACACTGCCACCGGCAACAAGAAAACAAAAAAATCAGAATTTAATAGAAAACTCAAAAGTCAGTTTTGAAACCCTGAGGGGACATCATAATTTTTGCATCAACGTTTCAGATCACACTTCATGATCCATCATCAAGATAATGGCTCCTTCCTTCACGTGGATATTTGTACTTTGTGCTTACATCTTATGGCTTGGAGCTTAACCACTTTTGGTTTACACTTTACCCTCTCTTGATTTTCTCAACTTTAGCTCTGATTATTTAGTTACTTTCACAATCTAGGGTGCTTTTACCCTAGTAATCCCATATTTTAACTGAATGTACTATTAAAGTCCTTGTTGGAAATGTTGTCATTGATGTCAAAGGCACATGGACATGTTGTCATTAATGTCATGAAGGTATTGACAATAAGACATGGATGTGTAAGAGAAACAACGATAGACACAATACATTTAAAGAAGAATAAGACATTTGCATGAACAGAGAGGAGATTGATTGTCCTTGTTTAAATTAGAGATTTAAACAATAATTATAAGAAAGACATTGAAGAACAAAAACAACACAACTCAGCCTTTGAAAATGGATTGGCATGATGGATAAAAGGTAACTCAATGACAAGGTGAAGAAAGATTAACTTGGATTTGATTAAAATTGAAAATTTGGAAATACAAAAGGAATCACATGAAAAAAATTTAAAAGTCACATCTATATCGATCGCCCAAGTTAGTATATTAATTGTGGTAAGGAGAAAAGAATTAAGAACAACGGTTCAAGAAGGAGCAGCGACCTTTGGATAAGTGATAAGATTAAGTATGGAAATAGTTTAATAAAATCAAACATCCAATGATTGGTAAATAAGACAAAGACTCATATATAAGACAAATCTGTTAAAGAGGAACAATTATATAAGAAGGCTGCGATTTACAAGAGAAGGAAGTAATTTAAATAATGGTCGACTCTATACAGGCTGATTCTCCTTGTATTGATAAGATATTAATATGGCTGACCTCTATACATGGAGCACCATGCATTTAAGACAAATGATTAGTTAAATATAAAATATGTTAGCAATCATTATTAAAAGAAAACAAAAGTTTAGAAAAGGTGCGATCTAAAGGACAGTAAATAATATAAGATAAAAGGCAGCATTAATAGTAAAAAGTGCAGCGATTCTTTAAACGGACAGCAATGTGTTATGAAAAGGTATCGTGCTATGAAGAGTTGTCTCCTTTGTGAAGTGATGTGTCTATTGAATAAGTCATCTCCCTTGAAGATGTATAAGAGTAAGAAGGTTGTGTGAGTTGGAAACAAACAATCCAAAGATATATTTTTCTGAACAATAATCGAGTAAAAGAGCAGGAAAAATGAAAGAGCAACTCAGATTTATTTTGACTGCATATGCAGCCCATGAATGAAAAATAAATGCAAGTATATCTAACGAATATATATGAAGAATAAGAACAGATTGTGAAGTGATTTTGAGCAGACAATAAGGCAGAAAATTATGTGAAGATTGAGAAGTGAATGTAAGGGAAAGAATGCAGATTTTAAAGGTGAAATTATAGATCAGATTTATGAAAGGATTGTATGAATAATTGTCATCAGATTTGTGAGAGATATTGTGATCAGATTTGAAAGAAAGGCTGATATTGGAGTGTGGATCAGATTTGTGATTGGTTATCAGATTTACATGGAAGAAAGTTTGGATCAGATTTGTGGGGGTTGAAGCCTCCAATAGGTTGGAGCCTATCAAATTAAGGTTGAACCCTATTGTTGGGTTGAAGCTCAATTTGTGTGGGGGTTGGAGCCTATCAATTAGAGGTTGGAGCCTCTTGCTGAGTTGTAGCTCAGTTGGTATGATTTAATACTTTGATAGTAGATTGGAGCCTACAAGAAGAAGAAGATTAAACTATAATATATATGCAATATTGTACTGTGGTTTTCTCCCGAAAGGATTTCCACGTAAATTGTGTGTTCTCATTGTCTTCCTAATTGCTATATCTTACTTGAATGGTTTTAATTGTGATTGGTTAAATTTTGAAAAGTAAAAGATTGTTTGATACTCATTCATCCTCCCCCCACCCGCTCTCAGTATCACCATGTGCTCAACAGTCCCATTGAGCTACTTTGATCATCTGAGGACCTGCTTTCTCATTTTTATTTATTTCTTGCATTAATGAAAGAATTCCTTTGAAAACTTTGGATTAGACCAACAAAAATTGAAAATTTTAATACAAACTTATTACTATTAGATTCACAACCACAAGCAACTACATTTACCCTGTGCCTTGTTAACAATGAGTGTAAAAAAACTTTAGTTTCTGTAAACTTTATACAGCAAACAAAAAAAGATATTTGATTTTATCTTTTCTTACAAGGTTAGAGAAATATAGATACGATAGGGTGTTCTAAAATCTACAAATCAGTAACACTGTGGTTCATTATGGTGAATATTGCAAGATATGGAATACTTAAACGACATTTACCCTGTGCCTTGTTAACAATGAGTGAAAAAAAACTTTAGTTTCTGGTAAACTTTATACAGCAAACAGAAAAATAAATTTTATTTTATCTTGCCTTACAAGGCTAGAGAAATATAGATACGATAGGGTGTTCTGAAATCTACAAATCAGTAACACTGTGGTTCATTATGGTGAATATTGCAAGATATGGAAGACTTAAACTAGTACGTCAGGGTTTGGTTGAATCAATTTAAATCTTCATTGAGCCGGTAACATGTGCAGTAAAAGCAATTGTAGCCATGGTTTGGGAGACTGCGAATCTTGGGAAAACATGTCAACGAGGAAGTCTAGCTGATTCAACTCGGGAAACTCTCCACTTAATAATAAAACACCTAGATATAAAGAAAAAGAAACTTAAACTGGTAAACTGCATCTCTCTCCCTCATTTCAAAATCTAAATTTCTGTTCTGCGGCATCCGTTAGAGACAAAACAAGATTTGCTGCATGGAAAGGTCATGTTTAGTAATTTTACTAATTTATAAGGCGACTTTGATTGAGTTTTGACCGGTTTAAGTTTTCGAGTTATGTCATTTTTTTGCTGATCTGTTTGGCTGAGACCCAGTCCAAGTCCAAGCCAAAATGGGCAATGCTGAAACAAGATTTGATAAGACGTACAATGCTAGCAAGCCAAACTTTGATAAAACACAATATTATTAGCTAAAGCAATCATTCTCTGTTTACATCTGTTCGGGATGAGAAGAGAAGAAAAAATGTCGATTACAATGAGTTCAAGTTTTAGAAGGATTGGGACTTTCCAAAGAGGAGCTCTGGGTTCAAATCCCAGGCAGACATGGTTAATTGTTAGAATTGCTTAAAATCCCATATCCAACTCACTGGGTCTAGCATACCCCAATTGCCAAGGACACAGAGAATTTAACAGATGGGTCACCCTTGGTTGTGGCATATACCGAAGATCAACCAACAAGGCAAATTCAAAAAAGATAATGACAAAATTGCATTAGAAAACAGATGAATAAAAATAAAGTGGAGCTATTGACCTGATTTGATGGTGTGTGGTTCGTCCAAAGAGCGTCCAAATTGTAATATCCACGAGCATCCTCATGAAGGGCATGAACAATAACACTGCCTGTGTCTATCACCAACCACTTCCCTCCCTGCCGCCCTTCTATACCGGGCAAATAAACCTCGTCTCCGTCCTTGTTCTTCTTCTTCTTCTGCTTGATGTTGTAAAGTATGGCCTGGGCAATGTTGCGAACATGCCAATCCGATTTGCCGGTGGCAAGCACCATGTAGTCGGCCCATTCGCAGTGATTGCCCACAAAGATGCTCTTCACGTCCTGCGCCCTCACTTCTCCCAGTATCTTCTCCACTTCCTCCACCCTCAAAACACCTTCACGTTTAGTTGAAGCGCAGCAAAAACTCCTCTTCCATATAGCTGGTACGGGGCAAGCGGGAAGCGTAGCCCTCCCTGTAATGAATGACCCAGCCAATAACAACAAACCCCTCTTGCCGCTCATACTTTTGATTACAACTCTTTTAGCATTCCCTCCGAAACAGACGCAAAACAGAAAGATCAGTAGCAGAATTAGCAGGCCAAACTGTGACGGGAAAATTTTTGTTTGCCCTTCATTTCAAATCAAATTTACCATTCATTTTTTGGATTTAGGCATACCAGCTTGTCGTTCTATTTTTACTATAAATGAATTTTTTAATGTTCAGACCACTTCACTCCCGAGTTTTACCAAGTTGTAACTTAAGCAATGGTTTTATGGATTTTTTAATTATAGGTATAAGAAATGTTAAATTTATAAAATTATCAGAAATATAAAAAAGTATAGATGAATTATATTCGGCAATAAAATTTTAAGATATTGATAGGGGGAACTTTCAATTGAAAAACACTCTTAAATTTAAATCTAAAAAATATAGATCTCCTAAATTTTTAGATTTAAATTTAAAAATTTAAGGGATTAGAACTAACCCTTTATGCATTAATTTCTCTAATTCTTAAATTTGATGATACTATAAGAGAGGGGGACCACCGCATGCAAGGCCCCAGGTTTTGGAGAGTCAAGACGCGAGAAGCCGCCCTAACTTACCTCAGCTAAGCACAGTGTTAGGAAATGCGAAGCGAGAGTAACGAGGAGCGTAAGGCCTCTCAGTCACTCTGCAAATTCGAAATGAAGGAAGAGGCTAGGCGAGCCGGTTTTCAAGTCCAACACTACGCCTCTGGAAACTTTCTATCCAGGGAAAAAAGTGCGGTCTTTGGACAACAATGCGGCGCGCTGGCGTTTCTAAAGTGCATTGTAGTTCGTACGACCAGATAACAGTAAAGACATGGTCAAATCATGGAAAACTAGCTAACAACCTAGCTAACTAACTAAAGGGCCAGAATGATGTGATTAAATAAATGAAATATTGTCTAATATTGTAAAGCAAGAAACCAGGGTGAAGAGAGCAAGAAGGATCTCACCAAAGAATTTGTTCGCCAGTTGATCCCTCAAAAGCACATCCACCTACACACAGAAAGAGGGAAAATGTTGGGTGGTTGTATAGGGATCTGCCTCAGTCAGAACCTCATTTTGGTGTTTCCACCTCCACAGACAACCAAAGGAGACAAGATAAAGAAAATAATATAATAAAGAGCACAAAAGCATTGCAAAACAATGAAGTGTTAACTCAACCAAATGATAGAAGGGAAGAGAGGGAAGCTTACCACCTCCACCAAGAGCGCTCAAGGCTGCCTTGGGGGAGAGAATGAGAGTACTTGAGCCTCTGCTGCAATGGTGTTTTGTTCCCCACTTGTTCTACCAATGTGATGGAGTGTTGTATTTGTTGCAATGGGGTGCTAGTATGTTGCTTGAGAGCTTGAAAGTGAATGTGAGAGTGCAAGAATGGAAGTTTGAAGTTGTGAAGAGTTGTGTAGAGCTCAGAAGAAGTTGGATTGAATGTTGAAGGGATGAATTTGAAGAAAGAATGGAAGAAAACAACCATATTCAGGTCGGTCAACCGAAGGGGGCGTTACAACTTGACCCTTAATGAGAAGTGTAACACCTCTATAGGTTCAGTCGCAGGAATCTGCCAGGGACGTAAGCGTGCCACATAGACGTATGCATGTCGCACGGGCATCCCCAATAGAAACACCTCTACTAACGCTCAAAACAGGCGCCAAGTGGGATGCAAGCAGCGAGCTTAGGTGGAATTAAGCATCCAAACTTAGTTCTCTAAAGTGGAAAGAGGCAAAAGGGGAATTTACATATGGGGTGCAAATTTGCTCCTATACATGTTTCCCCCACTTTAGCGAGCACAAATACTAATGAGTGTTTGGTAAAGTAGATCAAGAAGAGTGTAGGGTTAGAAATGTATACCTGAACTATCGAGGAAGTAGTACTCAGTCTGGTGTACTTGAAGGTCAAGGCAAGCAAAGGACTTCATAGTTGCTCAGAACTATGAAGTTGAAGAAAGAAAGCGCCTAATAGGTGCTCGGTCCTATAAGGAAGGTGTCCCTCAAAAACTCTAGCATTGAGGAGACCCAAAGGAAGCGCCCTACAGGCTCTCAGTCTCATAGGAAAGGTATTCTCCATGAACTCAAGCATGAAGAACACCCAGAGAAGCGTCCCACAGGCTCTCATTACTGTAGGGAAGGTATTCTCCACAAACTCAAGCATGAAGAATAGCCAAAGAAGTGCCCCATAGGCTCTCAGTCCTATAGGGAAGGTAACCCCCAAGATCTCTCACATGGAGGAAACTCGAGAAAGCGCCCTACAAGCTCTCAGTCCTGTAGGGGAGCCACCCCCAAGATCTCTCACATGAAGGAAGCTTAAAGGAAATCACCCTACAGGTTCTCAACCCTACAGGGAGGTATCCCCCAAGATCTCTCACATGGAAGGAACCTGAGAAAGCGGACTCCGCAGAGTTAGGAAGCGGCCACATAGGCGAGTGAGTGGATAGTCGCACAGACTGTCGATAGTTTTGAAAATCTTCGAAGGGGTCCCTTGGGAACCCACTGTGAAGAGAGGGTCCACTCAAGGGATGCACAATTCAGAAGTGGATGTTCTCTTTCTTGAATTGATCCTTCATCAAGGAATTCGAAAGGAAGAATATGCCCCCACGCGAGGGGAAGATTAGAGTTGTTCCCACTTCAGAGGAAGGTTTTCAAATCCTTCCTTTACGAACCCATGATGAAGGAAACACATTTTGTTAGGGTTTCAAGTTGAGAATGCGATTCTAAAGAAAGGTTTTGCGAGGAATTTCGAGAAAATATTCGTTGATAACGAATGCATTTTTTGAAAATCAAGACGTTGATGAAAGGCATTGTCACACATAGGAGGGACAACTCAAGCAAAGAAGAGAGAAAGATAAAGGGAAAGCAAAAGAAAGAGAAAAAATATAAACAAAGGGCACAAGGGAATCTGGTTTAGCGAGGTCAGATATGTTTGAGCTTATAATAATAGGTAACCGCAATGCAAGGCAAAAGATCATCAATCCCCAACCAGATCAGGAAGAATGCATGGAAAACAAAGTTAAAATTAAAAAATTGGTTCAACATGGAAGGGAAGCCTAAATGCTCCTAACGCTTTGCATTGTCCCCAATTTATCGAAAATCAATCACAAACATGGAAGAATGATGATACAAATAGAAGAAGATTTACGACACAAAAACCACGCTTGTATCCAAGCACTAACAGGGGTGACGAGGGTCATCCAGGAACACATAGCATGGGTACGGGGGAACACATCACAAAACACACACACACACGAGATCAAGAAAGGCTCTCCTCCTAACATTGATCAGCCAAGAGGTTGTCTACTTCCCAATCTAAATCCTCATAAGGGGAAGAAGGACTGCAATGATGGGATGTTAAGAGGAGGAGCATTTGGTCCTCCTGCAACAAGGGCCAAGGAAGAGGGCCCCTCGAGGTCCTCTCCACCAATCTCTTATGGAGTCAAGGTCAATGACTTAGCGAAGATCGTCGACAAGGCTGAAACTTCATCCATTGAATTAAACATGCAACCCATAAGGGTGCCATGTCTAGCTTCGACGGACAGGACAGGTTGCACCTTAGGTTCACCGCTAACTCGAGAGTAGTGACAAACTCAGGGGAAGCTAGGACTGATTATGTCACTAAGACAAAACAAGTTAACGCAGGGCCGCCTTGTGAGTGAGGCAGACTTTTCTTACGTCCTTCATTGTCAGAAGGACCAACCTCTACTTCTTGTTTCATCGGAGGAGGTGAACTACCCACGGACGAGGCTAGAGATGTAGAGGAAGAAGAAGAGAGAACCACAATAGATACAACCAAGGTATTAACCCTATCCACGGGCTTCAAGAAAGGATGAATATCCAGAACAAACATTAGCAAAGGCGACTCCATCGAGGGAGCAATGAACACTTGTACCCATTTCAAGTTAGGTGCATCTGTGCTCACAACAGAAGTCAGGAGCAGTACGGGACCAAACTGAAGGGAGGTAGAAGGGAGGAAGAAGACGTTGCAGGAGGCTTTAAAGCAGGGGCAGTCATTCCTTCCTCCTTCCTTTGCAAGGCAACCTGCTTAGCCAGAAGAGCCTTTCATCGACGCTTGTGTTCTCACGCAAGGCAGTTTCTTCGGCTCTTGGAGCTAGGGGCTAGAGGCTGCGAAGGAGCAAGGGACTCCTGCTCAACCATAGGAACGTCCACCACGGCCGTTTCTGGCAGGGGGATAGGTTCTCGCTCAGGAGTAGGATGAACGGGCTGAGGAGTGACAAGAGGAGTTGACTCAAGAGCCTCGGCAATGGGCCTCTTTCCATTCACTTCCTTAGGAGCAGGAGTAGTAGGAGGCCGCGAAGGTCGAGACAAAGAGGACTCTCCTTGAGAAACCTTCTTCCTATTGTATCGAACGAGTCTAGGTTCCATTGGAAAAATAGGAAGTTCAAAAGCAGGACGCTTGGGTTTTCGCCAAGCAGGCACCATAGGATTCTCCTGCAGATGAGGAGCAAAACCCAATGGTAACTCAGTAGACCAAGAGGAAGCGTCAAACTGACAAGCAGAAGAGGAAGGAGGAGGATCGCGAGACCACTTCTCTTCTTCCTTCTTTCGTGCCTTAGTGGCATCGTTGTCAACTTTTAAACAAACCTTATGTGAAATGGCATAAGGCGAGGGAGGGTATCTCACTTTCAACCTTAGGTACCCTTTCTTATAGTTCTAATATGTTCAGTGCAAAAGGTTTGTCCTAGGAAAAATAGGACCAACGAGCGCAGGCTAGGAGTGGTCTGAGTAGCTGCCGTGTGCAACCAACAGTCTATAACCGCTGTCATGGATTACGTGCACGGAGCCTCTGTGGATAAATTTTAGACGTTTATGCACAATAGAGGGTAACGCATTCATCATCACCAACCAAGGGATACCCAATTTCACCCTAAAGAGATCAGACCCAGGGATGACGTCAAACAAGAGTTTCATAGACTTAGGTCCCACCAGAACCGACAGGGTAATGCTACCTAAAGGGGGCACGAAAAGCCTGTCATGTGTGCAGATGGTACTCATGGGTGCATCCTACCCATCTTTATTTAAAAAGTTGATCAGCATAATCTCCTCAGTGATTATGTTTACTTGTGACGTCGGATCAACGACAACACCCAATACGATGTTTCCATTGACTCGCGCGGGAATATAAAGAGGGAATGGCTCTCTATTGAAACCCATCGGTAGGTACTGTGAAGTAAAGTTTATGCCAGTACCACTATCCATAGGCTACACAGAGGGGATAGGTTGATGCAAGGAGGCCATAACACACACTAGACAATACTTCCACAGAATCCCTAAAGGTAAAAGGATAAGACAGTGACCCAACTAAGGTTTAATCATGCAATACCTTTGGAACCTTCCAACTCTGCCAACTAGGGGTTGCAGGTTGGGTTGTAAGGAAACAACCTCACAACACTCACACCTACAATAATCCTAGAGTACGAGGAAAGGAACTGTCAGTATTAGAGAAACATAACCAAAATGGTTCACATCAGGTTCACCAAAAATGTAAGAGAGGGGGACCACCACTTGCAAGGCCCCAGGTCACAAAGGGTCAAGACGCAAGAGGCTTCCCTAACTTACCTCAACTAAGCACAGTGTTAGGAAATTTGAAGCGAGATTAATGAGGACTGTAAGGCCTCTCAGTCACTCTTGCGGATCTGAAATGAAGGAAGAGGCTAGGCGAGTTGGTTTTCAAGTCCAACACTACACCTCTGGAAGCTCTCTATCCGGGGACAAAAGCATAGTCTTTGGATGACATCGAGGCACGCTGGTGTCTCTAAAGTGTGTTGTAGTCCGTACAACCAAACAACAGTAAAGACGTGGTCAAACCAAGGAAAACTAGCTAACAACTCAGCTGACTAACTAAAGGGCCAGAATGATGTGATTAAATAAATGAAATATTCTCTAATATTGTAAAGCAAGAATGCAAGGGTGAAGAGAGTAAGAAAGATCTCACCAAGGAATTCGTTCACCAGTTGATCCCTCGAAATCACGTCCACCTACACATAGAAAGAGGGAAAATATTGGGTGGTTGTATAGGGGCCTGCCTCAGTCAACCCCTATTTAGGTGTTTCCACCTCCACAGACAACCAAAGGAGACGAGATAAAGAAAATAATGTAATAAAGAGCACAAAAGCATTGCAAAACAATAAAGTGCTAACTCAACCAAATGATAGAAGGGAAGAAAGGGAAGCTTACCACCTCCACCAAGAGCACTCAAGGCTGCTTGGGGGAGAGAATGAGAGTACTCGAGCCTCTACTGCAATGGTGTTTCATTCCTCACCTGTTCTACCAATGTGATGGAGTGTTGTATTTGTTGCAATGGGGTGCTAGTATGTTGCTTGAGAGCTTGAAAGTGAATGTGGGAGTGCAAGAATGGAAGCCTAAAATTATGAAGAGTTATGTAGAGTTCATAAGAAGTTGGATTTAATGTTGAAGGGATGAATTTGAAGAAAGAATGGAAGAAAACGACCATATTCAGGTTGGTCGGCCGAAGGGGGCGTTACAATTTGACCCCCAATGAGAAGTGTAATGCCTTTGTAGGTTCAGCTGCAGGAATATGCCAGGGACGTCTATGCACTACGCGGGCGTCCCCAACAGAAATGCCTCCACCAACGCTAAAAACAAGTGCCAAGTGGGATGCAAGCAGCAGGCTTAGGTGGAATTAAGCCTTCGAACTTGGTTCTCTAAAGTGGAAAGAGGAAAAAGGGGAATTTGCATATGGGGTGCAAATTTTCTCCTATACAGATACTTACAAATTTTTAGAGTAATTTACTCCCATCAGCAACATTGTAGACTACATACCATATGAAATCATGTTTTGTAATTCAATTAATATTGTGTGGGTTCTATATAAGGTTAAGTTAGATGTTATCCAAAACTTAACCAAGGGCTTTTTCTTATTTCACTTTGTAGATGTGATCCTCCACCTTCACCCCTACTTTGCTTGTAGTTCTTTATTCGTCTTTTCTCCCTAAATAAGGGATTTTGTTGTGTCTAAACAAGAAGCTCTCAAATTTCTCGTGTGGGTTGAGTTTCCTAGACTGTATTTCCCTTATTGGCCATTTCTCAACCATATTGCCTCCACCCTTAGGAGTGTTGAGTTTCATATTTTTTACTCGACTCAACCATAATATTAAGTTTAAGTAGAGATTAAACTCTCCAAATAATTAAAAGAGACTCTCAATATACATATGGTGACACACATCATGCACAACATATTTTCTATTTTAATTTACCAAATACCTATGTTTGGTGTTAATCCTCTAATCACAAAATGAAAGATTGCCCCTTAGCTACCTGCAAGCCTAAACCGACCTCCTAACCAATTAATAATATAGGGAAGAACAAAGATGGTTCAACCAATGTAGTAAACCATAAAAATGGTTGCAAAACCCCAAATAAAGGCTCTTAATCCAACAATGGTTTAGTTCTTAAAGTCATGATGTGAACATGACCTTCTCAACCATAGGCCAATAACCAAAACCAAGAAAGTAGTTGTAGCTCAACAAAATTCCACCTATCCTTCTAACAAAGTTTTCAAAGAGGCTAGTAAACTTTCTCTCTAGAACTCCACTTAATGTAAGTGTTTTATCTTCAATGGAGTTGGTAGTTTAAATTTCTTCTCCACCAAAGGGAGGAAAACTTTCATGCAATCCTCCTCACGAGGTAGAGAAAGGGAAATATGTTCTTGAAAAATAATAAATACAATTTGGAGCATTTTCTCTTGAAAAATAGAGTCAGTTTATGTATAGCCATTTTTCTACATTGCAAGGGTTGACTCTAGTAAAATATCCTTCAATCATCTTTCTTCATGAATCACATCTCATGGAATGTTAATTTTTTGATGGCTCTAAATTGAAAATTCACTATTGTAGAGGAGCAGAACCGATTGCTTAGGACCCTAGGTCACGGGAGGGTCTAGAATAATCAGTTGCCCTGATCTACCTCACGCTAAGGGATTGTTTAAGATAGGTTTGATGTTTAAGGGGGTGAAAAGGAAGGACAACTAATTTGCCTCTTTCCTTCTATCAACTCAAAAGGTTTAGGAAGTCAGTGAGCGAGTTTCTAGAGTCCAGACTGCAACTTAGTCGACTCACTACCAAAGGACTATAGCGTGGGACACGAATGATAGCGCGGTGTGCTACCGTCTCAGTGGGGTGTTGGTGTCTATCTGAACAACAAGTGTAAAGTGCAACCTGAAAACTAAGGGAACCTACTAATGACCTAATGTATGTGATTTAAATGCAATAACAAAAAACATAAAGAACTAAATGACTGAATAGCAAGAAGAATACTTTAACTTGATCTAATCTACGGATTAACAAAAAGAGGGTGAGGAAAGTGCACCTTACTACCCATGAGTTGATATCTTCAAAGTCTTCACCCAACTTGCAACCTACACACACAAGACAAAAAAATGTTGGGGTTGTGTATAGAGGATTGTCGCAATCAGTCCCCTGCTTTCGTGTTTCCACCTCCACGGACAACAAATATACCAATGATAGGAGAAATGCGATAAAAAAAGGTATTAAAATGGAAGTACTATGCACTATGCTAAACAACAATATGTTACGAAAACAATATGATGATGCTAAGTGAATGGAAGATGGAACAATATCACCTTCAACCACGTGCACTCAAGGCAAATGGGAGAAGGAGTGAGATCAAAAGCTTGAAAATGCCAATGTTTTCACAACAACGAAGAGATTGAGTCCACAAAACACCAACTTGTAGCTTGAACGGAGGTGAGAATGTTGTGAAAATGATGTGAAGAGAGTGAAGAAAGAGTTGTCCAATTTCTGAAAGATCAAGAAGTTGAAGAGAGTGAATGGGATAGCAATTTGAAGATGAAATTGGAGGCAAAGGAGTTGTTTGAGGTTGGTCAAGGGTGCAGAAACGATACACTTCATTGCTAATGGAGAGTTATAACACCTCTATGGATTCCAGAGGTAGGAATCATGTCAAGACAGCAGCACGCTGTCTAGACATTCGCGTGTCGTGCTAGCGTTCCCAACATAATATCCTCCACCGACACAAAAACAATTGCCAAGTGGATGGGAAGCAATGAAGGACGTGGAATAGCATCATTTGATTTAATTTTTCTAAGGTAGGCGGTGCGTAAATGTGGAATTTGCAAGGGGTGGAAATTCATGCCATTACAACTATGTAGGATTTTTTTCAAAGAGTTACTTCTCTAGAAATTATTTGTCTTTACGAGATCAAGTTTTTTGGGTTGTTATTATTCATGCATTATGTCATCTAACCAAATAGTGTTTTCTTCATCAATAATCTTGAACAAGGTTGAGGGGGCATGTAACTTTTGTTGATGCCAAGTAGCAATTCCACTATGTTACCCATATTTGTGACTTTAATATGGTTGAAAAGGCATATAATAAATGAGGCCACTTACCCATGAGATGAATAATTGGTAAATATGAGACAATGTTCTACATACACAATAAATTGGCCTTTTATGACCCAAATCTAGGCTATCGATATTTTGGAATGAGAGGGCACTTTGCAACATGGGTTTCAGACTATGTGCTAGTATCTTGAAGGCTTCTGTACACACCAAGTGGGGGAGGCCTAGGCCCTCCCCCACCCAAGTTTTCTTTTAGACTCTTTTATTTTGTTTTCATCTTAACTACTCTCTTCTTTTGTTCTGTGTTTGCTTGTGTTGGCGGTCATTTCTCCCGACCTTGGCCCTGCGGGTGGCCTCAACTCTTTGAAGGAATTAATGGAGGGGGTATGGAACCCCCTGACATGGTTCCTAATGGCGGTGGCTCCTCGCAACCCGTGATGTCCTTTAAAGATGTGATTATGAGTGGCAATGTCTCCATTCCTTCTTCCGCAACATTTGTAATTGAAGAGAACCAGTGCTAGGTGGGTAACAATGGCGAACCGAGAGGAGAAGGTAAGCCCCCAAACTCTTCTTGTTTTGAAAAACTCATTCCTAACACTGAAATGAAAGGAGTTGTAATGGGTCAAAAGAATAAACTTAAAGAAATTGCAATTTTTTTCGTTGTTGATTTAAACAAAATAGTTGCACAAGGAAATATTTTGATGCTTGGTTTTCAAATGTTTGGGCTTTGAAATTTGGCATTCAAGTTAGTTACTATAGAATGCTCCAGCATGGGATTTTTGTTATCTTCTTTACGGAAACCGACATGCAAGAAAAAGTTGTTAGTAAAGCTTTATGGAGCTCGGGAGGTTGTGTTTAGGGCTTTGGCTGGTCCCCCGTGGCCATTGCTGAAGAAGTTCTTGCGCTCTCCTGCCCAAGATGGATGGTGATCGAGGGTGTGCCTCTAGAATACTAGAAGTTGGTCCCTACACTTATTGATCCCTTCAGTAAGGTGCTTAGAGTGGATGAAACAAAGGCCTCCCTTCCTCACATGGATGTTAGGGAATTGGTTTCCCTTAACATAGGGATTAACATCCTGCTTGGTATTTTCCCTATCAAATTTCTCAGGGGCATTAATGCTTTTTATCTTTGTTATAAAGAAGGGCACATTCGAAAGAATTTCCCTCTCATCAAGAGACATACTGAGAAAACCAAAAACAAACCTAAGATTTTTGATGATAAATTAACCCAGACTGACTTCTCTAACCCCTTTGCAGAACCAGAGCCTGATCATATCTTAAATCCTTTGAATAAAAAGTTTGAACCCAAAATCCTAAATGTTAAGGAAGTGCAAGGTGATCACCCTGAAACAAGCAGTGGTAAAAATCATTTGATTCCTGCGGAGGATGAAGGTACTCCCATTAATAGTAGTGGAAGTTGCGTGATGAAGGAACCCACCTCCGATCCCCTGGAAGATGGGATTTTTCCTTCTCCCGACCTCCCCCCCAGAATTAGCCCTGAGCAGATAGAATTGTTGAATGCCAGCCAACTTGCTATGCAAGATATCAAGAAAATAATTGAGGAAAACCATCTAAAAGGAGGCCTTGCTCCCAAGGAAGTAACTACCTTTCAATTAAGAAATGACAATGGGAGACTCTCTTTGATTAAGGGGTCAATTCATGACAATAGCATGGATGATGTTGGCTTGTTCGAGGACCTAGATGTTGAGGGTGTCCCCAATTGCCCTACCTCAAAATCCTTAAAAGCCCTTCCGTCTCTTTGTCCCTCCAATCTTGTTTGCTCAAACAACTTTGAAATACTAGATAAGCAGGGGGACTTGCTCCCCAACCCTGACCAAGACAGCATCACCGCGACTCCTTGCCACCCTGGCCCCTTAAGTCAAGAGGGTGAACCTAGTTGTAACATTGGTCAACATTGTGACCCTACAAGCTCTAACTTGACTAAAACTATCACCGTTGATGGCTCAGCCCCAGACCAACCCTCCCTAGACCCAATTGAGGATGTTTTTGATGAGAATATCACAAAGGGGCTGAAGGAGATTCTTCACAAGCCTAGGAATGGGCTAGGGAGACCAAGAAAGTATGGTTCCCCCCCTAACGACAACCAAAGGGATCATTTGGAATAAATCTAAGAGGAAAAATAATAGCTTCATTGCCCAATCTCTGGTGCCTAAAAGACCTGAGGGAGAGGAGAAACTCCCTAGATGTTTTGAGCAATTTAAAAGCAGCCAAGAGGATACCCCCATGATTGTGGACAATGAATCTTAACCTTGTTTCTTGGAATGTTAGGGGGTTAGAATCCCCTAACAAAAAATACATTGTTAGGAGGCTCCTAAACAGGGAAGCTATGAAGGATTTTGTACTACTCCAAGAAACCAAGGCAACAGGCTTTATGTTGGATGTGAACCTGAATTTTATTTGGAAGGACTCATGCTACTTCACCACCAACCATGACAAGGGTAGAGGTGGTGCTTCCATCCTGGTAACCAACAGTTGGAAACAATTTGTAGACAATTAGGGTGCCTCCCATTGTAACAGGGCAATTTGGGCAGTCTTAAACAAAGATGGTGTGTGCTTTTGGGTATGTTCAATCTATGCCCCCAATGACCACCATGATAGAATCTTGTTATGGCAGTGGTTGGCAACCCTGCTTGATCTCACTTGGCTGATTAGGGGCGATTTCAATATGGTAGAGCAAGCTAAGGATAAATGGGGTGGAATTGACATGTCTTGGAAAGGGACTTAAAAACACTTTTGGTTGAGAGCCAAGAATAAAATTAGGCTCTTTGACCCATTGGAAAGGGGAAAAAAAGACAACTAGGGGGTCTGGTATACATGGTGCAATGCATAGAAAGGAGGGAAAATGATTTATTGTCGGCTGGATAGATTCTATGCCAATAAAGATACCTTCAGATTCTTCTCAGATGCTTCTAGATAACAGGTTTGTGGGTTTCCCTACACATTATTTGACCACCACCCCATCAAATAAAGAGTGATCTCTTTCCAGGATAGGCCCACTGATTCTCCAAAATAAGAAAAATTTAACCTAAATGTAAGCTTGTTGCAGGATAGTGATTGCAGAGATGGGGTTGCCTCCATCAGGGAAATTAACCAATGGCTCCAAGGACATAAGTTCCATTGAGAGATGGAACTGCAATGTGGAGGCTTGGATAAAGCTTCTTCAAACAATTGGCAAAAAAAGGGCAATGGACTCTAGAAAAGAGGACAATCAATTGCAAGAAAACTTAGCAAAAGCTTAAACTTTGGCTCAAGCTAACCATTGCAATATTGGATACGTGGATGGCCTTATCTTAGCTAAGAATAAACTGAGGAAGTTACAAGCCCATAAAACCAAAGGTCTAAAGGTAGGTCCAAGCTCAATTGGCTAAGTTGTGGGGATAAAGGGTCAAAATTCTTCAACTATATTAAGGAAAAAAGTTGCAAAGAGCAAGTAGGTAAAATCTGGGAGGAAGGGAATCTTTTCTCCTCCTAGGAAGACATTCTTAAGCATCCACTGCTTCTACAAGAAGCTCTTCACCTTTGAAAATAACCAGGAAAGTAATAGAGAGGCCAGAAGGTGCATCAATAGGCTTATCCCCAAGAAAATTAGCAGTGAGGATGCATCCAAGCTTTCCGCAAAGATATCTAAGGGGGAAGTCTTGAGAGCCATTCACTCCATGAGTAATGACAAGTCTCTTAGTTGTGATGGACTCTCTGTATAATTCTACAAGACTTTCTGTGAGTGGATATGTGTTGATCTCTTGAAGGTCTATCAAGAGGCCCTTAACTAGGGTACATTGGGGAAGAGTATCAACAAAGGCATCATAAAATTGCTCCCCAAAGGGGGAGATAAGACTCTTATCAAAAATTGGAGACCTATTACATTGTTGAATGTCTCCTACAAAGTTTTGGCAAAAGTCTTGGCATTAAGGCTGGTTGACATCCTCCTGAAATTCATAAACAACACCCAAACTGGATTTATCAAAGGGTGTTACATCCTTGAGAACTTAATCACAAGATGGGAAGCAATGGAGTGGGCAAAGAAATATGTTCAAAACTCAGCCATGCTCCTTCTTGATTTTGAAAAAGCCTATGACAGAGTGGAATGGAGTTTCTTAATGACTACTCTAGAAGCCTTTGGGTTCTCCATGGAATTTAGTAGAGCTATTGATACCCTACTAAAGGATTCCTCTGCACAGGTGGATGTTAATGGATGTCTCTTTGATGAAATTCCTCTACGGTGATCCATCATACAAGGCTACCCATAGCCCCTACCTTTTTTGTTATTGCTTCAAATGCCTTGCACTATTTGTTGAGGGATCACTTTATATCACCCAAGATTAGAGGGATCACTCTACCTGATCAGAATGAACTAATCAATATTTAGTTTGTAGATGATACAACTATCTTCTTAAACCTTGAGGAGGATAACTTGTGTGCTCTAATGGATAAGCTAGACCTCGTTTGTAAAACATCTGATGCAAAAATCTCTATTGCTAAATCTAGCTTTCTTGGGTGGGATGAGTCTCCACCAAACTAGTTGTAGAATTATGACTTTCAGTGGGGGGGACCCAATAAATAGGTAAGGTATCTGGGAATACCCTTTGCAGTCAGCCCTAACTTAAAGGATATGTGGCTTTGGATAAAAGAAAAAAATGTAAAAAAGTTGGAAGGCTAGAATAGGAAAATACCTTTCCCTTGCTCGCAGGATTCAGGTCTGTCAGAAAATCCTATCCTCCTACAACATCTATTTTTCTTTGGTTTGGTTCTTCAGTAGTTATCAAGTAATTGAAATCCATAAAATAATTAGGCAATTCTTGTGGTCAGATGGCAAAGGCAAGAGGAAAAATCATGCAGTTAAGTGGGAGTGGTGCTGCATGGACAAGTTGTAAGGTGGTGTAGGACTCAAAGATCAGAGATCCCAAGGTATTGCACTCACTACCAAATGGATTGCAAGAGCAGTTAATGGTGAGGAGCCCTGGAAAGTCTTGGTAAGGAATAACATTCTCCATGCTTCTTCCAAACAAGCCAAGTCCTGGAAGTATCTACCCCTTTGTGATATTCTTATGAGCAAATACCCAATGTCCCCTACTGGCTCCTTGGTGTTCAAAATCCTTTGGAAGGCTTGGGAGCTTGTGAAGCCTAAATTCAAATTCAAAAGCTGCAACATTCGTGGGGCAACAACCCAAATTACCAATCTTACTATTCTATGTGGTGGAACCTTGAGCATACGGGGAAACCCCTTGCTCTACTGAAAGGTTGTTCCACTAGGAATGGAATATCTGTGGGGTTAAAACCTTTAGTAATATTGCGGACAATGGGAAAATCAAAACTTGGGATAAGTTGAGGAATGAATTTAGATTAAACATGAATACTGTTATAACTTATAATGTTATTTCTGAAACTTGTAAAAATGTTATATTTCCCAATGACTCTAATTTTTTTCTTGATGCTACTAATGATGTTATTTGGGAAGATGGCACTCCCCTGATGGATATTAAAGCAAAATCTATTTATAAAATGCTAACCAATAATGTTTCTCTCCTAGAGCACATCAATAAATGTTGGAATGTGAATTTCTCTGATAATAGTTGGCAAAAGATCCTCTTCTCTGTTGGCACAATATAACTGAGCCTAGGAAGGCCTACTTCAGGTGGTTGCTCCTTTTACATAAACTTTCATTTAAAATCAATCAATCTGATGTGGATCTATGCAATATTTTCAACACTCTAGAGTCTATTATGCACATCTTTTTTTACTGTCTTTATGCTAAAGAGGTTTGGAATTTTTTTTGTAATGAATTGGCAATCTGGACTAATAATGGGAATCTTAATTGGTATGAAATTTTTTTCACTAGTAGAAAAATGAAAAAAGAATTCCACTTATTTTGGGATTGCCTTTCTACTAAAATCCTATGGCATATTTGGAGGGTTAGGAATGAGGAAAAATTTCAAGATAAGAGGAGGAGGCTTACTGAGTCAGAAAAGAGACTCACTTTTCTATCAGTTGCCTTGTAGGTAACAGTAACCATGGAGATCTCAATGGACAAGTTCATGAGGCTAATCACAGATGGGGTCGTGATGGTGAACAAGTCAGAGGTCAAGTACGGGCATACTTGGAATCACATGCAGGGTGATTTAGAGACTTTCCTCAGAGCACTGGGGGAATTTCAAAGGGTGTTCAACGATGTTGTTGCTGGAAACAACCAAGCTCGGAACCTGAACAAACCACAAATGATCTATAACGTGATTGATCCTCTTGTCTTTGAGAACGTTTCAATGGCCTAGGCTGAAGACAATGGTGTTGAATAAGAAGTCAGCAGGAAAAAGTGGGGAAACCTATAAGCCATATTATATCTCAGTAGCAATATAGTTAGTAGTAATGTATCTATTATGACTGAGTATATTTTCTCTGTAACTTTTTGTACATGCTCTCTATAACTGATCTGTAACCTTTTGTACAAATCTTTGTCAGACTAGGTTGTATATGGCATGATGAAGTTGTATCTATGAATCTATATACATGAAGATGTATGTATGACTTGTCATATTATTATCAATATAAAAAATATCTAGGCTACCGATACACATCTATCATTTGATACACATGTTCTAACTTACATAGTGTTTTTGAAAGAATAATTAAGCTATTTGATCATGTTATATTTTTAGTGCAATCATACTTCTCTTTTATTAGTTATGGAACCCTTATCAATTTTTTTTCTTTTCAATCAATTTCAATCTACTTTAAAAATGAATGAGGTCTTCAAATGTCAAATACTATATAAAAAACCTTACATTTGTATCATTAAACATCAATCATAAATTACAAAAAAAACACAAATATAGAATATTACATCCTTCCAAAAGAAGTAGTAAAACTATTTAACAACATCATTACAAAGAATAAAACACCCAAATAAATTTTCATCTTAATATTAACCTTACATTTCAAGATTAATTTCATGTTATCATACAACTATATTTAAGCTCAAGGTATATACATAATCATACAATTTCACTCTTGCAAAATAACTTATCCAATTTTATATTGAAATGCAATAATCAATAATCAATTTTCAATTAAAAATAATCATTTTCTCAATGTGCAACATGTCTCTAAGTAGCAAGACTCTGACATACAAAGTTGTTGTGTGGAAGGAAAGCATCACTTGAGTGTTTTACCTCCAACCATAGACTAATTGTCCCTCACATATCTTCCTATTGGAAATGGCCCTACCCTTTGTGAATATAATAGATAAAGAGATCCACGATTGTACCATGCCATCTAACAACTAATTGTGAGGTAATGGCTTTGTTTCTTGCAACCTATCACACAACCTTAGATAACTTCTAGCTAAGTATGACATATGGTTAACATGCAACCTATCAAATATCATGGACCAGCAATGCATGTAGCTTATCCATCACTTTTTCCAAATCATTTCATGGCATAATCACATCCTAAAAAGGAATTGTGATTCATTTGTCCACCACTCCAATCTCAAATTGACTCGACACAATCAATACAAGACCAAACACTATACAACTCAAATAATTTAATTCTTTTTTTAGCGCGCTCAACTAAGAATTTAACACATATTTTAACCATAAATTTATACTTCTTTAAGTCTATACAAAATAAATAGATGCAGTATAAATATACATAAACATAAAAGTATACTCAAAGATTATTTTTATATTTCTAACATTTACAAAATCTTCCAAACAGAACAATTTATTGTCAAAGCCCATATCACACTATGTTTGAGTTATCTTCAAAGTATAATAATACAATACTAATAGTTTCTCATAAAGGCTTACTAAACTATCATTAACAACATATGACTATTATGCCCTATATTTGCTTATGAATTTTAGGCATATCAACTTGTAATTTTTTTTATCATACACTAGATATATAACTCAATCATACTTATGAGTATGAGTATGGGATAGTAAGCTTGAAGCTTTCTACCTTATATTCATACTCATAATTATGAAATCCAATTCTAAGTTAAACTATTGATGTTTTATCATCTAGAAACATGTAACAAGAATTAAGTTTTGTTTTTCCATATTCAATCCTTTGTTTTACATATAGAATCCACATTCTAGAATTCATTCTTTCAAAAGATATCATTGTAACACTATACAATAGTTAATATCTTAACTTTCATTTATAATATACTCACCAACAATGATCAATGTGAACATATATCTAATACTTTTGTTTGTGTTTGTGTTTGTAGGTATAATTAAAATAGGGCATGCTTAACTATCAAATATTCCCAATCTTATTCAACATGATAGAGTTGTACAACTCGAAATGATAGCTAAGGATTTATTCTTGGTTGGTGTAAAAGAGTTACAATCAGTCATTTATAGATCTGAGTCAACCAATGACTTGTTCTTATTGCATGCAATTTTAAACTCTCATTTGACCTCATAAATATAAAACCGATACTCATTTATATACATAGAAACATCGCATATTATAGGGCCTAGTTTCAGGACATTGGTCTATTACTCAACTTTTTCACAACAATATTACATATTATTTGGCCTACTTTTTATCAATCTATTATTTAATTTTTTGCACAATAATATAACATATTATTTGGCCTAATTTTTATTAGCCTATTATTTAGTTTTTGTACAACAACATAACATGTTAATTGGCCTAATTTTTATCAACCTATTAATTTTTTCATAGTAGTATAACATATTATTTGACCCAATTTTTATCAGTCTAATACTTAATTTTTGCACAATAGTATAATATAATATTTATCTTAGTTTACTTTGATCTATTACTCAATTTTTGTGAGCACATATTATCTTAAGACCATATTTTTATTGACCCGACACTTCCTATGTAGCTATAAATTATTGTTTACTAAGACATTTCTTGCACAAATATTTATTTGACTATTAATATGGAATTGTTAACATAGTCATACATATATTGTTTCTTATAACATGTTCTTATGACTTATGAATCAACCCATAGAATCAATTGAATGTAATTTATATACATATAAATTTATATATATACACATATGTAGTACACATATACATATACATATGTGTATTCATTCAACTTAAAAAAAAAAAAAACTAAAATAATTTTGCATGAATGTCTAAAAGACTGCTTGGTTCAATTTCAAGCACCCTTACAAATCTAGTAAAATCAAAATATTCTTTTAAACGAAAAACATCCACAAAAATACTAATATTTTGCATTTTTAACAAATAAACTTATCCCTAATATGTGGAAATAAATAAGCATGCAATCTCACGAATTCCCCCAAAGGAAAGAGGGATTTCAAAGATTATATATAACCTATATTGTTTCCTTCATTCTTCTACTCTTTTTTCCACACCTCCTCTCTACCTTCTCTCTTTCCCTACCAAAAACCATGCATAAAATGGATGCCCTCTTCATTGTGTTTTTCTTTTATTCTCCAACTCCACCATTATTCTCTCATTTTCTACCAAGAAATTGGCTAAGCTAGGCCATGATTTTTTTTTCAATATATATATATACATATCATGACAACCAGCTATGAATGTAATATATATACCAGGTGTGTGTGCATCAAGTTCTTGACACATGGTACAAGACATACTTTTAACTATCAAATATTATCAATCTTATTCAACATAATAGAGTTGTATAGATTGAAATGGTGACTAACAATTTATTCTTGGCTATTATGAAAGAGTTGCAGTCAATCATTTATAGGTCCAAGTCAACCAATGACTTGTGCTTATTACATGGAGTTTTAAACTCTCATTTAACCTCATAAATATAAAACCAATACTCATTTACATACATAGCAACATCACATATTATAAGGCTTGGTTTACATCAACCTATTACTCAATTTTTGTACATCAATATAATATATTATTTGGCCTAATTTTTATTATCCTATTATTTAATTTTTGAACTATAATATAACATATTATTTGGTCTAATTTTTATCATCCTACTATTTACTTTTTGCACAATAGTATAACATTTTTTTGACATGATTTTTATCAAGCTATTACTCAATTTTTACAACATCAAGGTAGTTAGTATGGTTAGGTTAAACACACATGTATATCAAATCAATAACCATATCATACAAATTAGTAACATCATATAATATGAAATATAGAATCTCATTAATCATTTTGACATTAAGATCTAGTATTAAATTTACATTCATATCATGATAGAGCAATCATCACATTTTAACCATTTATATTTTAAATATTTATATATATATAATCGTGTTCTTCGTAACATCATATAATTACCATAATTTAAATATTTGAAATAATTCTTCAATAATTGAAAAAAAAAATGGGGTGTAATAGAATTGAAAACAAACAATTCTATTTGAGCACATATTGTTCTCCCAAAGTCCACATTGGCTCAATCTTACATGTTTACAACCTGGTTTCATGCCTAAAATGGGATGTTATGTGCATCTAATGGTGGTCTAACACTATCACTTCTATCATCCATTTCTTGAGAATTTTTTGTTGCCATTTGGAAAAGGTACATTGCAATCCCTACATGGCCATGTTATCATAGCTCAATTAACTAACCACTTAACTCAAAGTGATACCTTTACACAAGCCCTTTCAAATTCAAATAGAAAATGAGTTCCATTTACATAAGTGGTTTATACATATGTCACCCAAGGAGATCAATCCAAAGCTAGACTTCACAAGCTAAAATTTGGTGGTTGCTTTCAAAAATATTTCAAGCTTTATGACCTAAAAAATCTACTAAAAAATCAAGTAATTAGAAAAATATAAAAATGTTTCTTCAAAGTTCTTGATGTCTTTCACACATTTTTCTAACACCGGACCAAAGCTTTCCAAGCTTAGTCCTATTTTCTAGAAAAGGAAGTAACACTTATAATGTACCTAGATGCATTCTATTATTACCTTATCACAACTCTACTTGTAGCTTGTGACAAACTCTTATCCAAAGCAGATCTCTACTCAACTACATTTGATATCAGTAATGATAAAGCCCCTAGTTGTAATGGTTTTCCTAGTGAGTTCTACAAAATAATTTGTAATGACATCCATAGTTTAAACTTAACTAATACACAAAATACTCATCACCACACACATAAATGACACGTGTTCAATGCAGAAGGAAAAGATAAGGAATTATATTGAATAAATAAAGTTTGTAGTACATGTGTCAGATTACTTGGTAGAACATATGGGAACATTTCCCTTACAATTGACCACTTGGTCGATAGAAAGACTATACAATATACTTTGAACCTTCCTCATAGGATCCTTTCAAATTTTGAACTCCTTTTACCACTTTAAAGTGGGAGAACATTGTTGGAGCGTGTTTCCACCCTACCACAAAGTGAATCACTTCCCAGGTATTCTCCTTGAAGAAGAATGCCCAACCCATCACATGGAAACTATCAATGCAATTTTGAATAGGAGTAATGGAACTTGTGAAACATATCATAACAACATTTAATCACATCATGATTTATCAACACAAGGATTAAACCAAAAAATGTCATCATGCTTGATGCTTGTGCACATACATAGTTAATCATGTAGACAACATATCAGTTCATCTCTAATGTTCTTGGTCCATATTTTATCATAAGAACTAAGTACAAACCTTGCAAGTAAAGGTACACTTTCTTGATAATTTTTCTAAATGCATGCAACATATCAATAGAAAGAGATATAATGGACATTAATCATTCTTTTCAAAAATGTACATCATAAAATTGCAATGGTTTTAATAGAATAAAATTCAAGTATTAAATTAAGAAGGTATAGCTCATATATGTACGTATATACATATATATGGGTATATATATGAGTATACATTCTTAAGCAAAGAGATTCTATTATCGCATTATCTCTTATCTGACCATCACAAGAAAAAATGTTTGATGATTTCATGAACAAGCATTACCTTTCTTACTTGGGAAAACATAATCAATAATTCAAAAGCAAGGGATTCTATTTTTTAGAATGAATCTGCATAGTCATTTCTTCATCAAGCCATGCAACCAACAATATCTACATGTATGATGGTTTATAATGCACAACTATTATATAAGTATTCTCCTAATTTGTCCTTCAAAATGCATCTCATCTTCTAGTATAGAAAAATCTACACTCTTTGTATATCCATTTTCGGCATCCGTCCCGAAAGGCAACTTCCTACATGCAAAAGGGGGTGTCCCTTCCTTCTAGACCATCCACAAGCAACATATAACAAATGTGCTGAAATCTATCTAGTATTTTTAAATAAGTTCAAAATGCTTTGCAGCACAATCTATATGTGTTAACTATATAAACTTGAGTCAACATACACCATGCTAATATTCTAATCAGCTTAGAACATCCAATAGATTATACAACAAGTAAGCATATATTTACATGGATTCTCATATACACATCATTAAACACATGTATTAACATTCCCTTTCTTTTATTCCTTTCTTGCAAATCAAAAAAGATCATACATAATTCAAATGAGTAATTAAATTGAATAAAGAAGGTATATCGCATGTATGTGTATATGCATAAATGGGAAATTTATGCATGTACACATATATGGCCTTCTATTCATAATTTGTGTATGTGTATACATTCTTTAAGATATAAGAAAGATCCATTCTACTTGTAGATTACCATGTTCAAATAGACATCAACTTTCATCAAATGCTAATTTTGATCATATAACAACAATTAGATTCAAATGAAAATATAAGGAACATAAATAATAAGTAGTCATTAGACTTTGGTAAGAGTCTAAATTCCAACCAAAATATCACAAAGTCATTTTATATAGACCAAACTATAATTGACATTAGAAATAATCTGTGTTAAAATAGAATTTGTACCTTTCATTCTGACTTACTTCTCTGGTGAAAACACAAATCATTCTTTATTCATTTTGTTCTTTACGAATGTTGTAATTTGTTTAAAAACCAAGTCATCAAATAATCAGTCAAAGGTATATTAAGTTGGATAAAAACTAGTATCATCCCTTTTTGGGTTTACTAATAAGAGTATCGTTTTGATTTTTAATCAGATATTATTAAAGGAAAACTTATATCTTTCAATTCTTTGTTCACTACTTAAAACCAATATTTTATTAAGAACAGTGTGATTTTTGTCATTCAGATTTAAACATCACTTAAATTATTTAAGTATGAGTAGAGCGATATGATGAACATCATTCTGTTCTTATCATTCTTTTAATCATTTATCACATAATGGGTCAATTTCCATGCTATTGTTAGAACGATAAGCATGTTGTCAATCAATATTTCGTGCCATTTAATATATAATCATTATGATATGATATTGTTGTTAAAAATTATAGAAGCACCATTTAAACTAGAAAGGAGATCAGTGTTTGAATATTTCAGAACTATCGAAAATTAACCCATTTGAACAACTGTGTATGCATACACACACATATATATATATATATATACATATCTTTGTGTGTGTATATATATATATTCACGTTGTTCTTCAGGATAGAAAAATATTAAAATGCAATGACAGGATTATTAACATCCCTCGGCCTGCTAAGGCCATTAGCACCGACAACAACATGTTAACATAACAATCATGCATTAACTTCTTATACAGAACGATATTTAATCGTTCATCAACATTCATTAACTTGGAACGATGGTAATCGTTTGACAATATGCATTGAACTGAACAATGGAATCGTTCATCAGTACGTATAAAAAAATATGATAGAAATCATTCAACAATGATTATTAACACAAAACAATGGAAATCATTCTACTATGTGCATTAAAATAAAACGATAGAAATCGTTCAGAACCATCATTAAAGCCCGAATGATCCTTAACGTTCAACTCAATATGAATAGGGAAAATGATATGGTTGTCTCGAATGATAGGATATCGTTCAACTAGACAATATCTCTAAGGGATAAACACAACACCATATACGGTGCTAGACATGCATACAATAACATTGTTCGACGCCATTAATGAGATGTCACCCAATATGAGGGTTTGTGTTAAACAAAATAGATTCTTACGATGGGTGAGAATCATTAACCAAGCAAGGGGTTTAATGACAATGGCTACAAACAGTGAGGTAGCATGCGGCCAAGACCCGAGTACAAGCAAGAGTAAGTTTGACCAGATTGAACACCTACATGGCATCAATAAAAGAAAGAGAAACAACACAAAATAATGGTGGTTTTGGCCACATTACACAACAAACAAAGGAGGAGTAAAGGATTGATTATCACATATAATAGATCTGAATGCAAGAGTTTTCCAAAGATATAACGAATACACGAACAAGATAAAAGAAATTAAATCTAATTCATTTGATTCTCTATCAAATAGGGATGAAGTATGAGCAAGAAAAATCCATCCTTTTCGTAGAGAAGGAAAAAACATTAAAACCAAAATAAAAGTTTGAAATTACCTCCTTGTTGTAAGTATACGGTGGATTTTTGCTCGAAGAAAATGGAACTGTAACTCCTATGTCCCTTGGTTCGCTCCTTCTTGGTCTGCACCCAAAATCCTCTCTTATTTTTTTCTAAATTGTCTCCCCCTTTTTCATGTCATTAAATGACAATCAATAACCTTCATTCATTTTGCATGAAATTCCCTTCATTGATTCACACTTTCATGCATGTAACTGTTGACGACAATTTTCATGCAATTTTCTTCTCAAGCATAAATATATTTAAAAAGCATGATACTTGTTTATGTAAAAACGTAATTTTCAAAAAAGCATTTCCATCTCAAATTTTTTAAATGATTCCATATATTGTCTGATGACACACTTCCTCACCTATTCGCTTTGATACCAAATTAATGGCAAACTTATTCAATTTTAGACCAATCACACTCAAAATCACCAATGCTTTGTCTTTAGGTTAAAGTGTCAACATATGTTTGATCCATAAACATGGGCTCGACACCCACTACAAACTTAGACATATCAACACATATCTTAATCAGAACCAAAAATAAACTACTCAGCCACACAAAGGGAAACATAGGCCATACAAAGGGAAATAAAGACATATTGAATTCAAACTTATACCAAAACTAAGGATTGAAGTAGCCACATCACAAGTTCTAATTTGACTCTTTTTTTTTGCCATAGGTGACAACAATCTACACAAATACTTTCTCATTCAAATATTCAAAGAATAGGTTTTACAACAGCAATCATCCCTTGCCAGGTGATGGGAAAAACAAACAAGGACCGCATTCCCCTTGCCATTCAACACCACATCCACAAGCAGTTGAACTCCACCATGCAACTCAAAAACACTTGAGTATTTACTATGTATGGAAGCAATATCAAGATGGAATGCAATGGAGTCAATTCTCAAGAACCAATTTCCTTTTCCTGTTTAGCCTGATTCCTCCAATCATATTGGGTTTTCTCCAACACTCGCCCCTCTCACTCACACCTTGGAAAAATCAATTCTTTTCACCAAAACAAAGAAAACTGGATGCTCTTCCAAAACTGTTTTTGGCAGCAAAACATTTATGTTCCCAACCACTCACACAAGGTGGCGTCTCTTCCTTACTCAAGCCAAACTTGCCAATCACAAAAATTGTTCTATCCTCCATTCTCTCGCTCCAAAAATGTTGTAACTTTTTCCCTTCAGCCAGCCAATGAGAAAGCACAACTCAACATTTTATTCCCAACAAGAAATGGCCACCTGTCACCAAGAAGAAACAAGAAACAAGGTCAAAAGAAAACCAACATTTCCAACACCAAAATTGAAATATCAAACAAATCCAAAAATTTATTCGATGCCCCTGCATCAGGCTCCCTGGGGGAGTTGTTTGTGAGCATATCTCACAAAGGGGGTTGGGTAGTAGGACTACTCTTTCAAGCTCCACGCACTTGCAACATACCCCTTATGCTAATAACCGACAACCTATACCCTCACTTCTTCCTTTTCTTCTAGCATATGGCTAGATTAGTTCCTTCATACATCAAACTTTTATTTATGTTGCCACACTCCATCTCATCATCTTCAACATATTTCGTCCACTCTCCAGATAGCCTCTCATTGCTACATCTTTCCCATTCATTTTGCATCTCCTTCTCCATTTCAATCATTGCATATGAATCAAAATCAATTTCAACTATATCCAATGGCTTTGAAAATTGAGATCTTACCTCACCATTGACATTTGCACTATTAGTCTCACCTCCTGTCAGTTCAAGCCACTCTCTCTCAACTGCCTCAATTCAAAGAGCCAGGTCATCTTCCACATGTTCTTTTGTTATCTCTACACTATGCCCATACAGATTCATGCCCATGTATTCATCTTGACACCGTTGTTCCAAACTCCCATGTATCTCTACATTCTTCAAAATAACAATGGCTACCCCAACTTCACAATCACCTGTGTCAACATATGTTGTTGGGTGTCCTATCTGAAAATCAGTACTGTTTCCACCCATGCAACCTTGAGGAAAATGAAGGTTCACCTTCCTGGTTACTGTTGCAACTTCTATTGACTCTCTTCCACTTATAAACTCTTTTATGTTTATCATTATCACCTTACTACTACTGCTATGGATTTCCTCTATTGGTTCTTGCAAAGGAAACAAGATATGTTTAAGACCGTCCTTCTCAAAAGTGTAGGTGTTATGTCTCTCATCATGTATGGAATTTTGGTCAAACTACCAAGGTCTACCAAGTAGTACGTGACACACATCCATAAACATGATAACACACACAACATGTCATGCCCAAAAAAATTTGCACCAGAAAAACCCAACATTTTTTTTAAAACATTAACTAAACTAATTATTACTCTAAGAGATAGAGGTGAGGGACATATATCTAGTATACACGCTACACACTATGTATTATCATCTCTTAGTTCGAGTGTGAAAGTTAACTTAGGGATTTGGTTAACGACCACTAGAATCAACTGGATTTAAAATGAAGGTTAGACAACCATTGCACTCTGAGGAAACTAAGGTCCTTAAGGTTGATTGGAATTAGTAGCTCAATTTAAATTTAAATGCACCAAGGGATTTATAATCTAGAATGTGATGTGTATATATTTTAAGCGTTGGAAACATGCTTACCATTGATCATCTCCAACCATAATGTTAAACTCTATTGGATGAAAAGGATTTCAATGTAAGAAGTTATTCTATACATTTGGCATTTAATTAACCTCCATTTAAAGGACCTTTAATAATATTGCTATGATTAGATCTTCTTCTTTTTTGACATTATTTCTAAGGTTTACATTAACCTAACAATAGTATGAGCATTAGCTCTCCATTTTCTATGTTACTATGGTTTCTTTTATTCAACCATAATAATTCTATTATTTTAAATCTCATAGACATTAATAGCATTATCCTTATTTAACCCAAATGACAACGTTACTATTTACTCCCTAATTGCAAGAGTATTGTTGTTAGCAAATAATCAACCAATATTTAGGTTGCTCATTTGAATAATCTATATTGGCTATAAGCACTTGCAACACATATTAGTGTAACCGCGTTGATAACATTATTAGTAACATCACTAAAATTGTATGAACTTATAATTACTCTACTGAGTGGCATTACTATTTATGTCCCTTACCTTTTTCTAGCATGCTAACATTAGGATAATTTTGGTTAACTATTCCTCATTTGAATGTCACTTATAATATAGTCATATTCTCCATGTTGATCTTTGAATTTATGTTTCCTTTAGTAACATGACTTAATTACTAAGAACAATTGTATTGCTAGAAAAATTCATTCACATAAATGTTATGCATTATCACATTCTCCTTGATTTTCCAATCACCATAATTTCCACATTGATTAATTTTAATATAAGATACCAAATGTATAAGGTAATTGAATATAATTATACATGTATCATTATCATTACTTAATTAATATTACCATTATTATATAGAATAAAAAGGTAATGATATAGTCACTTACAACAATACCAAACAAGAATGTGGATATTAATTGTTTTAAGTTTATATTGTAGACACGTAAAATGTACTGATTGACATTGGACACTTGATCTTAACCACTAACATCGTTTCATCCTGAATCATTCTTCAGTCTAACCATTTAATCCAATGCCTTTATCTGATTAAAATCATCAATATTCCTCTCTGAATTAAATAAATCAGTTATCCAATTAAGTCATCCTTTCTCGATAATTAAATTAACCATTATGATCTAATTATCCTATTTAATTAAATAATTAATTTTATTTGATTAAATCTCTAAAGTCTATCTATTAAATTAAAACCTTATGTAGTTTAATCTAACATCATCTCTTTTAATTAAATAAATCAAAAGTCGTTATTTAATTAATCCTTTTATCACATTCTTCCCATATTTGATTTAAATAAATCCACAAATTTAAGTCAAATAGGTCACATCATTTAATCCCTTCATTAAATTAATTAACCTTGATTAATTTAATCTCTTCTCATGTCCCATCCTCCATCTTTTACCACTTGCAAATGAAAATAGAGTTATTTGATTTATTAAATCTCTATTTTCTTCAACAAGGCATCTTTTAAGGAATATTCCTCAAATTCGAATTCAAAATCCAAGTGGACTTTGTCCTTCCAACAAGGCATTTACTCCTCTTACAAAGTCCTTTTTCCTTAAGCCAAGTGGCATTCAATGCACCTTTCCCTCTTGCATGTCATTTCAACAATTTCGAAATTCAAATATATGCATTTATTGACACATTCTTCAAAACTTGCACATCCTCCATCCATTCACCCATTGACAAGTGGCACTTTGGCATTGGCTAATTCTTAGTCCCACATTGCTCTATTTTGGACATTCTTCCATCTTCTCATTCTATAAATAAGAGACTAATCTCCTCATTTTAACATCCACAATTTGAGTAAACTTACTATGCTCAAATATTTAGCAATCTTCATCCATATTTTATATTTGTAGCTAGGTTATGCAGATTTTTGTCTTGAAGCACCCATCACTCTTCATCAAAGTGGATCACATTCTTCATCACACCATCAAAGCTAGCATTGAAGTTGGAAAGGGCCAATTTTCACATCAAATTGGCACCAATTCCCCCACGGGATCAAGAGTTTGCATTGTCTTCAATAGGATTTAGCTTGCTTTCTTGTTCTTTCATCTCATTCTTGCTTTATTTCCTATTTTAAGCTTTGCTAATGGATTTCATGGGAAATCCTTGTTCTTACTTGCATATGATCTCCTAATGTGTTCTTTTGTTGTGTTTTGCAAGTATTTGGATTGCAATTCGACATATACTAATATAAATATATTAATTTTTCCCACATTAATATTGTATAACTGTTAATCATTTTAACCGATTTATTATGTGAGTTTATATATATATATATATATATATATATATATATATATATATATATATATAATACACTATTATGAGATGTTTACAGCTGTCTATAATATTTGTCAACTAAAAATAAAGTTAATAAATTTAATGCATAAAAATGTCATCTCTGCAAAGTAGTTTACTTTCTTAAATAACATTCTTTCTCCATATTGAGATTTATAAATCAAAAGAAACATTCATAAGGTTAACCTCCTCACTATTTCATTTAAAACAGATGTCATATTGCTAGGCACCAATATTCTAAGTTTAAATTTTATACATTTTGCTAAAACCTCCTTTCACGTCCAACCTCCCTCTAGAAAATCGTTGCCCTAAAATAATCTCTCTTTCTTTGTAGAAGTATTTGCTGGCTCAACTGTAGATCGCCTTTGGGGTGGAGGTTTCAAGAGGACTGGATACAGATTTTGATTTCCTCCCCCCCTTTTTTTTCTTTTATCACTATCAACACAAAATACATATGTAAATGTGTATATATGTATATATATATTACATCTGTCATTTTCTCTGCTAGGAGATATACACATTGTTGTATAGATCAATAAGTTTACATTATTAAGATTAGTGCTTAATAATGCCTAAACATTTTATTGCTAATATTAAAATATTTATGTTTCTATTGCTGCACACAACCAAAAGAACAAAGAAATTATTATTTTCTTTTCAGTTATTATCATTAATTTGCATCCTTATATTTATTTATTGAACTATTTTAAGCAATTTGCTGCAATATCAATCGGTGAATGAATAATAAAATTTCTCTTTCATTTTTATTTTTACATTTATTGCATTTGTAAACACAATTATTGCAGATTTGAAAATGACAACAAAACACTTCTACCATGGAGAAATCCCTCTTCACTTTCAATGCTGGTTGCTCACATTGCACTTGTGCTTTAGGCATTCGCTCACATCTTCCTTCCACTGGTTTTGCCTAATATTTGCAAGTATGCCTATATTTTACACAAGTCTATTTGATGCAGTTGCAAAGCAAAGAGTATATTTTAAATTCCCCCATATTGTATAACTTAAACTCTTAATTCTTATTTTCCTTGCAGACTACTAAACTTAGCAATATTCTCAAGGATCTGCAACTTAGATTCACGTGAATGCATTGTTACCCGATTTTCACCTGCAGGCTCAATCAGCTGCGGGGGAAAATTATGTTTTTTTTAATTTGGCACGTGGATTAAATGTGGCTCCCATAAGGGTTGAGCCCAGCGTGCAGGTGTTCGGTTTTCATTGGGAAGGTCTTCATCTGATGCTATTTCACAAGGAAGCTTGTTGGAAAGTATGCCTCAGTCAGATATGGCATAAAACTCCTTAAAGAAGAAAGTCGCTGAGACCAGTTGAATGTCTTGCCAAGAGGTTAATGTGCTATATTCATTTGAAATCCTCAAGTCACCAAGACATTTTGGGTCACCATGAAGTCTTTTATCTCTCTCCAACCGAAGACCTCTCGCCGATGATTGTTCACAAGGTTAGCGTCGGGGAGAATGATTTTCCTTCGGTGTGACCTCTTGCCGACAAATGGACATCTCGCTGAAAGGATTTGTCATCAACATGATGTCTCACTGACTGAGGGGAGTCTCGCCGAAAGAATAGTGGCTCGGTGTAAGGTCTTGCCGAAGGCGATAGTCTGGCTGAATGATTTGCGATCGCTATGATGTCTCCCCGACTTGTTGTGGTTTCGCTGAAAGGGTATATGGATATCGGTAAGACTCCTGGCTGAGGGGTTTTCATTCGCTATGATGTCTTGCCGATAGTTTTAACTCTTCGATGTGACTAATGGAGGCTCACTAAGACCTTTGTCTGACCTGTTTGTCTTGTTGATGGGTGTGTTCATGTTGAGCATTGCCGAGACTCTTGCTGATGGTCTAAATGGAATGATATCTACTGTCAGGTGCTTTTGGTATGACCTCTTACTGAAAGCGATAGTCTTGCTAATGGTTTTGAATATCGGTATGACTCTTAAGGACTCGCTATGATGTCTGGCCGTTAGTGATAGTCTGGGCGACAATTTTGGGACATCGGTATAACTTTTACAGCTTGATATGAGGTCTAGCCGATAGTTGTGTGTTATGTCGATTGTTGCTGTGAGGTATAATCGCATTGGGAGACACGGCTAGTGTCTCACCGACATGCGATTCTGTTTAAAGAAATTTTGACTGCCTGAAGATCCTACGTGGTGTCTATTCAACCAATTAGAGGAGGCTGAAGGCGAACCATTGGCAGTTTAACTGTGACTATTCTTGTGAGGAGGATCAACAGAGCATGAATGACATCGATCTACTCTAAGATCGAAGGTGATCAATCAACTCGGTGAACAATGTTGTGGGGATCTAACATAAAATAAAATGTTGTCTCTCAAGGGGGTCAACTTGCAGAAGGATCTAAAATGATAGAAAAGTCGAAGGGGAAGGAGTTGTGAGTCTCAGTAATCGCTGTGATGTCTACTGGAAAAAGTAGATCAATATTAATGACTATACTCCAAGACATTCAAGGCAGCTCTGCAAGGAAGTTCGAGGGTGGACACGGAGGCTAGAAGTTAATGCAATGGTTGCAAAAGATCTAAAAGGCCATCCCTGGAGCAATCCTTCACCAACATGGACACAAGGGAGGCACATTGAATGAAACATTAAATTTAGTCCAAAAGATCTGAGCGACGACATGTTTAGGAATCGACTCATTTTTTGTAAACTCTAGGGAAAAAGGCTGACACTTTTGAGTTTTGTTGTATATATGGCATTTTTTTCCTCTTTGTAAGGAGTTCTGGATTGGCATTTCTGCACTTAGTGACTTTTGGATCCTTTAGCAGATTTTTGCAAAGTTTTGTAACTTATTTAGACATGGAACACAATACAAACCTTGGGCATCACTGAATGGAGTATTTTGTCTTCTTGTTACTACAATATTGTGTATTTTCACATGATTGATTAAGTTATTGTGAGATAGTATTCGTTTCCCTTAATTTTGTCTCATGGCTTTAGTACCTTTTTGCAGAGAAGTGTGATGTTTGCAGGTTATAATCTGTGTCAAAATTGCAAGTTGCTTTTAGCTGTGAAGTCTTTTCCTCCTAGAAGCTCAAGCAATAAGGTCATTTTTATAAAACACTTATGCAAAGCACATAGAAACAGGTTGTGCAAGTTGTTTTCAGTCATTGTGTACAAGTGTATGAGACCTGAGTTTTTCAAGTCTAAGTAATATTCTAGTGTATCACCATTGGGTTTAGTTTTCATTTTCATGCACTCCTTCTCCCTTTTCCTTACAAAGATCAGTAATTAGGTGATAACACAAAGGAAGTCGGCCTTCTCTGGAGGTTCTTTTCCATTTTTAGAGGACCCACAACCTGGAAAAGTTCCCATGTTTATCTGAAGTATCAAGTTCTGCAACTTGATAAGGGTGCAATTTTAGTAGATAACATGCATTTCCATTTATTTATTTTGAATTCAACAAAAAAATTATTTTACAGATTAAAATCTCAAAATAAACTGCAAAATGGTGTTTTATTTATTTTTATTATATTTTTATCATAACAATTTTCATAATGATGTTTTATTTTATTTTTATCACAACAGCTATCATACCCCTATATATATATATATATTTATTTATTTATTTTTACAAAGCTGTGTAGGATAACCATATTTGTTTGTTTTGATAATGTAAAGGAAATGCATTTTCTCTTTTGTTGGGTTGCAGTGAGTAGGGGCAGTGATGTAGTGAGGTTGCACTCCTCTATACGAGACACAACTCCACAGGGGAGGTTGTGTCCCTGCTGGTAGGGGGCGACGCCTCCCTCCCCAAGCAAGGATAGGTTTTGGGGAGGGTCGTGCCCTACCCAACCTTTCTTTTTGTTTGTTTGTTTTGTTTTATTTTATTTTCTTTTAATCTTAGCTTTTAATCAATAATATTTTAAGGCATATATTATTTAGAATATAAATTATTCTATATATAGGCTTATTAAATATTTTAATGAAATTTTAGGCATGAGGTATTTTTAAATAAGGGGTAAATTTATCCACATTGGGAATATAATTTAGCTAGACTTAAATGTTTAAATATATATGGTTAAATCCTATGACCCAAAAAAATAAAATTAAATCCTCAATAACTCATTAAATAATTAAGAATATGTGAAATGAAAACAAGTTCTAATTAGACCATAAAAAGCTTCCCTTAGGAATATTGAAAATTTAATGAGATCACAATGTATTTTCATCTTCTATCACATTATTTATATACATTTTATGATGATTTAGAATACAAAAGGATTATAACTTAACATGCAACATACCAAACCATTATAAAAAAAAAAACTCATTTAAAAAAAAATCCATCCCATTTCCACTAGGACCACACCATGTCAATAGTTTTCTTTAAGGTTAGAATGCAAGATCCATCATTTCAATTATAAATACATGCCTTGTTTCTTCCATTTATCAACAAAATAGCAGACCTTCATTATTACAATAGTACATAGAATTAAAATAAATAACATGCCAATGAATACAAGCTTTCTCTTTACATTCTTCAATTTTTTTTTAGCAAGAGACTAACCGTCCATACTATAGCAATATTTAAGAATATAATGAATAACACAAACAAATGAACAAAGCTTGCTCACCACCCTACCTTAATGGCATCATGAAGCCTCATGGGCTCTAGCCATACCCCCGAGCAAGAAATAGATGACTACCAATGATCTTGGTAGGGAGACTAACAAGAATAGCTTATCTATGATTTTCCATCTACTCATTCACCAAACACACTCTAAATTTTCATACACAACAACTTGGTCTCTTCCTAACTTGTTTTGAGAGCTACAACAAAATAACACAACAAATTTCTTACTTAAGAAAATTTCATAACAATGAGAATAACTTATCTCCACAAGTTTGTTCCTTGATCACCTCCTTTTCATGTGAGAGCTTCTTGCTCCCTTCCAACTTTTCTCTTCTCTTCTTTTCCAAACTCCAAATTCAATGAAAATTTATCCAAAAGGAGAAGTGGGTAACAACCATTTCGTCTATTCCATCCAGCTATATCGAAATTCAACTTGAATTCACTTGAATGAAAGAGAGACACTTGTCACTCTCTCGTTTGACCTTTCAACACATATCCCCACAAGTTCTCACACATGTGTGAGACTTTTTGGAGATGGGGAATGTACAATGACACTCTACCCAACATTCTTTACATGGTGGCTTCACACATGTGAAGCTTTGATGCTCTTCCCAAGTTCATTAATGAACTTTAAGGAGTGTGGTGGGGGAGTGACAAGTCACTTCTCCCAACTCTCAAGGATTCAAATTCGTCACATTCTTTCAAGTGGAATTTTGAAGGGTCATATCATGCCCCAAGGACAAAGTCACATGTCCAAAAGGTTTCCCTTCCATAGGTATAGGCCCTAGGGGTCTATTTTTGCACTAATATCAATAAAATTGACCAAAGAACATACTAAAAATACCATTTTAAAGGCCAATTCGAAATTCAAGATCTAACTTTCAAAACCTTAATTGTACTTGCACTCTTAATCACTTGACTTAATTCAATAAAGCTCCACAAAACATGCTTACACTAAACCACCAATCATTAATACCCTAAACACAATTAAATCTTACACAAAACCCTAACTATCTCTTAGATCATAGGATCAAAATTTAAAACTTCAAAAGATAAATAATTAACTTGGGTCTAGATGGTTCTCCCTTTTACCCTTGACATTACTTTCACATGTATTTTTCCAAATACATGTTAGGTTAGAAATATAATAGATACTTGTTCAAATATCAATAAGATCAAATTCAATAGTTAGTAAATCATAGTACTCATAGATATTCATTTCCTTTCCCTATGAAAGATGGAAACTTTGAGCATGCATGAAATAATAATGAAAACCTAACCTTAGCTAAATAATTTATTGACACTACTAAATTTATTCTTGGACAATCCTTCCTTTAATAAAATTCATCATGCAACTTGATATATATATATATATATTTATCTCAAATTATCCTACCTTAGGTATACCCCTCATTGATTAGAGTCGTCCTTTAAATTTACCTCGATGGTGCTTGGCGAGTGATACTTCTGGAAACTTCTTACTGATCTTATAAAAGTCCCGCTTTGTTCCTAACTATTATCATTTTCCAAGTAACATGAAACTTATTAGCGAGATTCAAACCAATGTTAGGTACACAAAATTCTTTAGCTCATATCGATCTAAGTGTATTTTCATATGATACTTGTTCAAAAATCTAAATATTATCCACTCACATTCATTCTTAGCAGTTTTCCCATTTTCATTTACTAAAGAGAATTTATCACAATAATCATTTAAACTAGTTCATAAGAAAATCAAAATATTAAACATGGAATTGGGTTAAATCATCTATTTATTCACCAAACTAGCATAATTGAACTTATAAAGATGTCACATAATTTATAGACGGGGTTGGGCCTCACACAACACTATCCTTATAACTACCAATATGAAATTCTACTAAAGTCTGTTCATCTACCAACAACTGATGCCCTTTTTGAAGCCAATAAACTTTTTAAGGAGTAGGATGTTTAGTTCTCTTAAGTCCTAGCTTATCCACCATTTCTATAGCCACTAAATTATCTGTACTACCATTGTCAATAATTAATTTTCAACACTTAACTTTATCCTTGCACTTTGTTTTGAATAGATCCTTCCTTTGTACAGGTTCATGACTCTCCTTTGGTGGTTTCAACAACACCCTTTTGAACAATAGAGATTCTCCCCACTCAGGTTCTTCCTTTCTTGGATAAAATGATCCTGCACTATCCTAATCTGCTTACACCACCTGGTTCCTCCTTTTAGGCCTCTTGTAACCTCCTTGGGAAGATTCTAGACACTCCCAACTCTTGTGACCTGCATACTAGTTACACTTAAAACATTTACTTGCAAAACCTCTGCCTCTTCCCTGATAACCATCACTTCTAATAGATCTTTCTCCTCTATCTTGATAACCTCCTTTTTCTAACACAACTTTCCCTCTAGAGCTACTTTCCTCTCCATCTTGATGGTGTTGCTATCCTTTTATGCATATCCTCGTCCTCTACCTTGACCTTGTCGATTTTTCCTCCTCATCAACTTCTCCTCTACCTTAATGGAAAATTGGTAGGCTTCCTCCAAAGTTCTTAGTGACACTAAACTCAACTCATCTTGCAAACTATATCTCAACCCATTCAGATACCTTGCCACCTTTTCCAAATCCTCTTCGCTATGGCCTGACCAAATCACCAACTTGTAGAACTCTTCCATGTATTCCTTGACTGACATGTTTTTGCTTCAAATTCTGCAATCTTTTGAAAATATTAGTTTGATAATCTTCCAAAAGAAACTTCATCTTCAACATAGCAACCATTTGATCCAATGAGGTAATGTTTTCCTTGTTCTTCTCCCATCTCTCATATTGGACATAGTCCCACCACATAGCAACATGGCCCTTGAGCGTTGTGCAAGTGAATTTCACTCTTCTTTCTTTAGCAACTCCTTCATACTCAAAATACTTATCCAAGTCATTAATCCAATCTATAAGTTCTTCTTCGTTTAGACTTCCTGAATACGTTGGAACCTTGATTCTTGGTTTGGCTCCCACATTCATCACTATTTTAATCGGTCTTTCTTCCACTCCTATTTCTTCTTGCTCTTCTTCATCATCTGCTTATGGTAGCTCTTCCTCTTCTACTTCACTAGAATAATCCATTGGTGTTCCTCTTCGTTGTTCCCTCTCCATGGCATCCATTTGTGTAGTCAATTTCTACAACAATTCAAGGACTCTATCATCATGTCCTCTTCTGCCTCTTCCTCGAGCTCCTCTACATCTCATCGTTCTCAGTGACATTCTGCCCACTCCTCAACAACTCCAAATCTTTGGGCTCTGATACCAAATTGATGACACACTTCCTCACCTATCTGCTCTAATACCAAATTGATGGAAAACTTATTCAATTTCAAACCAATCACACTCAATATCACCAATGCTTTGTCTTTAGGTAAAAGTGTCAACATATGCTTGATCCATAAACATGGGCTTATCACCCACTACAAACTTAGACATACTAGCGCATATCTTAATCAAAACCAAAAATAAACTACTCACAACCACACAAAGGGAAATAGAGATAGATTGAATTGAAACTTATGCCAAAACTGAGGATTGAAGTGGCCACATCATAAGTTCTAATTTGAATCTTCTTTTTTCCATAGTTGACAACAATCTACACAAATACTTTTCTTATTCAAATATTCAAAGAATAGGTTTTACAAAGTAATCATCCCTTGCTAGGCGATGGGAAAAATAAACAAGGACCACGTTCCCCTTGCCATTCAACACCACAACCACAAGTAATTGAACTCCACCATGCAACTCAGAAACACTTCAGTATTTACTGTGTATGGAAGCAATATCAAGATGGAATGCAATGGAGTCAATTCTCAAGAATCAATTTCCTTTTCTTGTTTAGCTCGATTCCTCCAATCAGACTGGGTTTTCTGCAACACTTGCCCCTCTCACTCACACCTTGGAAAAATAAATTATTTTCACCAAAACAAAGAAACTGGATGCTCTTCCTGTTGGAGTACGTGAGACACTGAGAAGGGGGTGAATTAATGTCTAGACAAATTAATTCAACTTGCGGAATTTTAAAACTCCTTTTAAGACTTTTGAGAACAAAAGAATTATGTTTCAAGAATGAACATGTGAACCAAACTGATTTGTTGATTTTAATCACATAAATGTCAATACAAAAATGTATAACTGTGAAATAGTAAGATCACAAATGAAACCAAACAAAGAACCATGACACAGTGAAATTCCTAAGTGGAAAACCCTCCTGGGCTAGAAAAACCACTCGTAAAATCGCCTCACTGGCTTAATAAACCTTACTAGTTACAGTATGCCTCACTGGCAAAAAAAAACCAATGCCTCACTAGCAATGTGTCTCACTGACATTAAATTGTACCTCACTGGAAATGATCAATCTGTCTCAATGACTTGATCTTTTTAACTTCACTATACACTTATGAATAAAATCATTAACTACAAAGGATCACTTTATTTCTCTACAAATCATATTTCACTTTCAATCTAATACATTTAATATCTTAAAGATTCATTTTTCTGGAATCTTTAAAATACAAAATATATTAGTGATACAATTTGTTTTGCATCATGTTTGCAAAAATTTAATTACAGAATTTTGTTTTTCACATTCAACATGATAACTCAGAAAAAAAAATACCGAACATCAAACAGTGATAAATCACTATTTATATAAACATTCCAAGAATGATAAATGTTGTAAACTGCCTTTCAAATAATGCCACATGTAACCTATTAACTATCTTCAAAATGACCCGCACAGAGAAACTCTTTACTTAGCCACCTATAAATATGATCATACAGATAGTTAAAGAACAATGTGACCCAAGCTTAACCCGACACCAACAAGGACAAGAAAAGAATATAGTTACATTATATCAAGAACCTTTTGACAAGGGTTAATCAACCAACACCCTTAATTCGAAAGCCAAAGGTTACATATTCCTTTCTACAAGAAAAGAACCAAGGGTACAAGAGATTCAAAAAACCCTCGACTAGGGTTAAAGATTCATTTCCAAGAACATAACACATTTTTCACTGACCCGAGATTAACATTAACAAATTTTGAACAAAAACTTGTTACAAAAACCTATTCAAAGACTAAAGAATGCAAGAGTATCTAGAACCAAATATATAGCCAAAAAATGGCAAACAAATCTATGCAAGATTTTCACATACAAAACTTTAAAAGACTGAAATATATTAACATAAAATTAAAACTCAAACTAATTGTTTCAACTCAATAAATCAAGGAACAAAAACACTTGTTAATAGATCTTCCTATCGATTTCTTTGCTCATATTCCCTTCAGCTTGTCAATCCATCACCAAATCTTGTTCAAACAGATAGAAACCCTAACTGAAAAATTGTGCCCTAGCTCAAGCTTGCGAGCTAAACTTTGTAAACTGAAATAATAAAATGAGCCCCGAAACTTTAAGATATGCCTTTTATGCCATAAGGTATGAATGTTGTCGACGGGATTTTATTTCCCATTTTTCTTCCACTATTAAACCACTTGAAGCTGAGCATTGCCACTTCAAAGACCTCCAACATCATCATTTTACTTTAACCCTAAGTTTCACGTGCCCTAACTAAGTACTCCAAATAATGATTTCACAAAGAAATGTATTGCTTTTACAAAATGTATCTAAGAAATTTTTGCCTTCTAAACATTTGTCATGTGTCAAAATACAAAACTCAACATGTGCCTTATCGACCACACAAGTTTTCCTCGTTAATATGCCTAGTTGTTCGTAAGTATGTCTTTTGTAAAGACATTTTAAATTGTAATAATGTATTAAAAAATAATACGCCTTTAGAAATAAAAACCATGTATATGCCATAAAATAAAAAATAATGATGTGTCTTTTTCACATTCCCACACAAGGTAGTGCACACCATAATTTTCTTATAAGGATAATCTCAATACTTTTCAGAAAAAAATCTTGTGAAATCAACAAACATAATATGATGCTCATATAGACCTTTCACCTTGAAACCTTGCCATATTTGATATAATTCCAAAACAAAAATGCTATTGTCTTTTTCATCAAAGATGAAACTTTTCTAATCACATATTTTATTGTAATAGTGACTGAAGAAGCCAACCAAGTTGTCATTGTAACAAACCAAAGTCATACTAACTGAAATGTCTGTATTCCTGTCAAATACCCATCAAGTGCCTTTGCGTGTCTTTTCCATCAAGGGCAACAACTATGAGGGACACAAGGTGGCGTCTCTCCCAGGCTACTCAGGTTGAACTTCCCAATCACAAAAAATGTTCTATCCTCCATTCTCTCGCTCCAAAAATGTTGTAACTTCTTCCCTTCAGCCAGCCAACGAGAAAGCACAACTTAGCATTTTGTTCCTAGCAAGAGATGGCCACCTGTCATTGAGAAGAAACAAGAAACGACCAAAAGAAAACCAACATTTCCAACACCAAAATTGAAATATCAAACAAATCAAAAAATTTAATTGATGCCCTTGCATCATCATCTTGAGGGTGTGTTTACACAGACACTCACACATGCATATAATCATTTAATTAAATTTCCATCAAAATTTATTCAGTTCTTATTTTAATTTTCATTTACTTTTAGTTTATCATCAAGCACTTTCATTAGACTTACTCATTCATTCATTTATTTCTTACTTAAGTCCATGCCAGAAAATGAGATGTGACATAATTTAGGATGATATTAGTCATGATCTATGCAAAGTGTATCTAGAAGCTTATCATACCAATTTTCTAAATCCTATCACTAGCAAAAGGAATATCAAATGTAAACTTGAAGTTAGGGATATTGATCTTATTTGCAATTGGAGACTAGTCAAGGTGAATCTCTCTTACAAAATTATTGCCAAGGCTTTACCCATGCAAATTATACATTTCCAACTTCTTGTTGAACATACACAAAATAGGTTTATTCAAAGTAGATATGTTATTGACAACATGGTTATAGTCTAGGAAGGTATGGAATGACACACAAATAAAAATAGTGGGCTCTCTTTGTCAACATTGACTTCAAAAGGAATATGAAATAATTAAATGTAATTTCATAGTATCCAAGCTCAAGACTCTTACCTTTGGTCCCACTTTCATCCAATCAATCCAAATGCTTCTACTTGCTTTATATCATTAATGGTGTTCAATATAAGCACTTTGGCCTTTTTCATCTATAAGGTAGGGTTGTCCTTGTGCTGATCTAAAATTGATTTAAGTGGCTCAGATTAGGTGAGTTCTAGGTTCGGAACATTTTATTGAGTAGTATTGTAGTGTATTCACATATTGATTTCAACAATTAAAACATGATTATTTAATGATCTTGAAGGATAAGCCTACAATAATTCTTGGTAATGATCTAGAACATTGCTACAACACTTGTGAAGGAATAATTTGTCATTAACTATAAAATTGTCTGTAAAACAATATGTTGCAATGGATACCAAAATGTATTTAGTGGCTAACAAAGTGATACTAAAGATGGAAAATATTGTTGAATTGTCTTCAATTATTGACAAATTATTGTTAAAGGGTAATGTTTGGTTGATAAAGGCGACCATGTGGTTGTTGAGGATTATTTAATCTACAAAAAATATTTTAGTTAATAAAAAAGTATCATAGAAGGGTGTAATGGGTTGCTAAAGTGTATATGTGGCTACTTATATATTGAATAAAAGCACACGTGTTATTATTCAAGTAGCCAAAACACTATTGAAGTGTGTGGAGGGTAAAAGTACAAAGTTGTATCACACTTTTATAAAGGAAACAACCAACATTGATCCAACTTTTAAATTTGAATCACTAAAAAGTGGCATATATACTTTAAAATTTTGAAATAGTGTAGACTAATAAAATGTATATTTTTAGTATATTTTATGTTTGTATTTTTTGAAAAAAATTTAAAAAATTATAAAATAGTTTTTTATAAATTGACACTATAATTTAGTTGCTTCAATAATTGAAATAGATTCTTTTATCTAGTGCATCATATTTTTTTTAATAAGTTTTAGTATTTTTCCTTGACGTGGTAATCAACCTAGTATTTTGTGTTGATAACCTATTTTTAGTATATATATTGTTGGCTAACAGATTGGGCACCTAGAAGAAATAATAAGTTATTTAACTTTGAAAGGTGTGATTGTTTCCAACAGCTCTAGAAAGTTCACAATTTCATTTGTGAGTTTCCTCTGAATTTTAGAGGTACAACTCCCTCATATGATATGCAATGAATTTAACTAACTAAACTAAAAATATGCATGCTTTTAACTGGAAAGTGAGAAAGGAAAACTTAATACAGGAAAATTCCTAAATTAAGTGCAGAAGGAAATACTAAAGAAACAGGCTCAAAGACCTGTGTGCATATAACTTGTGATGAAAATACTGGCACAAAGACCAGAGGACATAAAATAGATTGCAAAATTACTGGCACAAAGACCAGCCGCATAGGATGAAATAATCAAAATAAAGACCCAATATTACTTGTAAACTGAAATTAAATACAAAGATGATGCATATACTAGCACACAAGAAAGCATAACATCAAGATATGCCTTAAACACACAGATTTAGGAATACCGATTATCTTTGTAAGCTAAATGCAAATAGACAAATAAAGATTTCACTTCACAACAAAATTGTATTCAATATAGTATAATATTGAGTCTTTGCAATGTCTAGAGAGACAACAGATTAAGATAAATACATATATATAGCAGGTGAGTAACCTCTTCTTTTCCCATAATTGATTTGTAATTAAAAGTATTTTCAATAAATAAAACAACTGAAATCTAGGACAGTGGTGCTTCACTTTCACGTTCTATGGACGTGGCAAGTTGTTTCTGCAAGGCTTGGAAAGCCTTGATGACATGTGGAAGTTCTCCATGTTGTGGAATGGTCACGTTTCCCATTCGTAACTTCCATGCCAGTTGGATATCTTTAACGGCTTCGATCCTCTAGTCGTAAGTCTTCATGAGCCTTGTAGCTTGGGATAGGATGAGATCTAGTTCACTGAATTTTTTCAAATGCTCTACGTCAAAGGATTGCAAGTTGAAAATTCTAGCAACTATATTCTAAAAATCACTTCCCAAAGCTTTAACACTCTCATCATTCTCGTATTCTCCCTTGTCATATTGCAATCCAAGAGCGAAAAGGTTCTTATGAATCTCATCTTGGATTATGTCGCATTCAACTCAAATTTCTTGAAGCTTTTGTGAGCACTGCTTTACGACCTGTAGTTTCATGCTTTTATTCCAAATTAGGCAACGACCATCAGTAGCGTTAGGTATGATTTTTTCAATGGCCAACCTCTCCATCCCAAAGCCTATCATGGCCTTGATTTCGTTTGCATACTAGTTCCATGTCATTTCTTCCTTTTCAATAGTAGTGATCTCCTCCTAGATTTCTATCCTTGAAGCATTTGCCTTTTGTAGATGCTTAAGAGACTCAAAGATAATTTGATTACCTCTTTTAATTAACCCACTACTCCATTCTTCAATAGCCTTACCAAGGTTTTTGCAACTTCTCATTTTATTAACAGCCTCCTCTCCTATCAAAGCCAAAGGGTTAGAGGATGACTTAGCTTGGGATATTGGTTGTGGTGGCATATCGAAAACCGATTTCGGGCAATCAATGAGGATTTGAATTTTCCTTTTCAATTCATCTTTACTCTCCTTGTCCTTCTTGGACCTCTCAACCATCCTCGCTACCAATACTTGAAAGATTTATACATCCCCATTATTTGTAGGGGTTCCTAGGTCAATTTTGTTAACATTAAAATCACTAGTCATTGCCTAGGTAACTTCTTTTTATGTGGTGGGATGACCAACTTCTAAGCATAAGTTTCCTAATCGAGTATCATTGATTAACCAAGCAATAGTTTTTAACTTCTTTGGCTTTGGAGTTCTTTGGAGCAATTGCCCTACCACATCCTGTTTTGAGCGATCTAGTTGTACAAATTTCCTTTTCCTAGAGAAAGTGTCTTCCAACCAAATAGGAGTGTTAGGGATGTCAATTGCTTTGGAACTGGAGGAGCCAAACATTGTTGTATTAGTGCGGGGAGTATCTATCTAAACATCATGTGATGGGTGTGGAGAAGGCCTTCATTTTAAAGGTTCGTCAGCTTCCCTATCAGGAGATGATTGAGGTGATGGGGAAGTAGAACTAATGTCAATGTTTTTCAAAATATCCGCTTCTCCTTCATCTCCCTTATCTTGATCTAGAATGGGAAAATTAGGGAGGTCTTCTTCGCGAGTTGGCTAAAGCATATTCATGTTAGGGGGTTCTTCATCACCATCACCCTGAGCCCCAAATTGCATTGATCATGAGGCAGCCCAGAGACTCCTACAATTACAGAATGTTGATCGTTGCCTCCTATTGGTTGAGTATTTTGTGATTCAGTATTTGGATGAGATTGTTATGACTTCTTCTAAGTGACCCATTCTTGATTCCTTCCCAATAAATCAACTATCCTATCCTCAATGGTTTCTTTTTCTTTACTATTCCAGTCCATAGCAGGAATAGGTTGACTGACTACTAACTCTGTGAAAATTGGGTCCACTAAATCTGACACGTCATCCTCTATCCCTTACACATAAAAACTCAAATTATAGGTGATAATCTATCTCAAGGATAGTCTCATCCAACTTCTCCTCCTCACTTAAATTCAGCAAAACAATCTGCCCAACAATCCTCTGTAGTAGGAAAATGAAGGAAACCAGGACCTAACTTCAATTATCCTTAACATAATCCTTAAGATTGAAAGGAAAGCATTCATCATAAGTCTACAAATTTTACTTGGTAATCTCCTTTTCTATATTGAGGGCATCTAACATGGACTCACATGTATAAGGGCCAAAACCAACTAGAAATTGCACTGTCACCCTTCTTTGCTCCTAGCATCTTTTGTTAACATCAACCAACTGTCTGTAGACTTCAATCATCACAAACTTGTCCTCTGGGTGCCTTGGGAGCTTGATGGTAAATCCAGTAAAACTGCCAACCCTTATATAAGATAATATTTGGAATTGAATGAAATGGTTACCATAAAAGTTAACAAACTGCATAGCTTCGGGTGAGAGCCGCATTTCCATTTTCCCCTGCAGTTCTCCTGTCATCCTCATAGTGAGAGTATTTGATATCCTCCTGTGATGAAGATAACTTTTATTTAACTGCAATTTATCAAAGTACTCAAAAATAGGCACCTGACCATGAGTGGCCTCAAACCTAGCCAAGGCCTAGTATTTGCAATGGCGTAAATCAAATAAGAGGACATGAAAAATGCCCTATCAACAAGAAAGAAAACCAGTTGGTTATGTAACCTGTCACTGATAAGGGTCACCCAGTCAAGGAATTGGGTTCCTTCTAGTATAATTTGTACAAAAAAATACATCCATTCTTGAAAACTAAAGGTGTTCTCATTTCCTCATATTTTGTGCGATAGCATAATCACGTCAAATATCTCCTCTACAAAATTATTCCTATACAAATTTTGGGGTAACTGCGATTTTCCTCCCATAGGTCTTTCCAACCAATTTCTAGCCATTATGTTTTGATAATAACCTTTCTTGACATAAAACTTGACTTGGGCATTAGTGAAATCCATGGGTGAATAAAGTTCCTTTTCAGGAATTCTCATACAGGATGCAAAGGTTTCCCTTTGAATTTTAAGCACCAGGCGGTTATCTTCAGTTCTTATCTCTCGGGTCTGAGCATTGTAATGCTTGATACATTCAAGAATTAACTCAAGGAATTGGATAACTATGGGAAAGGTGGTTACCTCAATCACCCTCTGGGTGATAGGTGGTGGATTGGGAGTGTTGAATTTCTCTTTAAACTCACTTAAATTTATTGGCCCTAGCTTAGTATCACCTATCTTGGGCATATCACACGTTAACCCTATGATGTACTCATACCCCTGACACTTAATTCTAGCCATTTCTAAAATACTAGGATTTAGACGTATTTTCACTAGGCAATTTACAATGCAGGGAAAAACCAACCAAAAAATTGTATGCTTGTTAAGGGAAAGATAAGAGCCAAGATACCTCAGAACGAGTCTGGATTCTGAGGACAAAAGTATGCATTGGTGTGCTTCCTTTTCTTCACATCTCCCAAAGTGAATGTCACAGCTAAAGAATGTATGTCCTTGGTATAAATCTCTTTTTTAATTCCCTGCGAGAAATATGTAAGTAGATAAACATTAAATATAGTTTCCCATTGTGTCGGAATTTCTTAGCTTTCACATCACTACCTCTATATAACCGCTTTTCAAAAAATTGAAAAGGTACGGCTATGCAAGTGGGAAAGTGGGTAGTTCACATAACTTTGTAAATCACTGCTCGAGTTCATCTCTAACCACAAAACACCGCTCATTCCTTAATGAAGGCCATAGTTTCTTTTTGGGTGGTAAATGGGAAGTTAGATGAACTTCATAACACATCACCTGCTTTGTTTAAGCTTGAGAATAGACCAAGCGAAGATTCCATAAATTCAAATAATAGAGTAAAACATCGCCCATTTGTTCAAACAAGCATGGGATGCTACAAGATGAACACATAGGGAGTTAGAGTAACTAAGCAAACCACCGCCTAACTTATACTAAATGCTCAAAATACCGCCAACATATAACTCAACCAAATTTTGAAAGATAAACTCAAATTTTGAAGGGGCGCCCAAAAATTAGATAAAAAAATGGCTCTAACTGGGGACGAAAACTGACAAGGATGAAGCAATGAACCCAGAAGAAAGCTTACATGATCAATGACTTATCCATTGGGCAACAGAGTTAAGAAATATCTAAACTGAAACTCTCAGACATGCAAAAAGCATAACAAAACTAAAAGCAAAAACTCTAAACTAACTATTTATAAAGAGAAAGACCCTAGAGGGGTATTCAAAGCTAGCAGAGCTTGAGATCTTTCCCATTGTAAGCAATAGGGAAAGGAGTGTCATCAGGATAATCCAAATGAAAGGTATTGGGTCCGCATTCCTGAGTGATCTTGAATGGGCCGGTCCAGAGAGCATCAAATTTCCTGTGAGTGCCTTTGGGTTTCCTACATTTGTCCCATAATAATACTGATTCTCCAACCATAAACCTCCTTGGCATGGCTCTTCTATCAAAAATATTTTTGACTTTAGCCTAATGTATAGTTATTTTGTCTACCATCTCATCACGTTGCTTTTCAATCTTGGTCAAGTATAATATTATCTTTTCTAAGGCATGTGAAACTCTTGGTCCTCAATCGCAGTTTGTAGTTTACAAGCATATAGCTCCAACAGAAGGGGTAACACATTTCCTACTCCATAAACCAACTCAAAATGGGACATCTCGATTACCTTCTTAGGGGTGGTCATGTCTACCCATAAAGCTTCATAGAGCTTCTTATGCCAATCCTTCTGGTTCTCATTGGTGCAGGGACACCTAGGTTGTAATGTACATAAGGTCTAGGAGTTGGTTTTTTGAATCATTTTGGCATGTAATAAGGTCTTAAATACCATGTTTTATGTTTTTTAGGGTGTTCGAGTCAATTTGGAAAATATTGTAAAAAGTTATGCAACTTTGCTTTTTTGCTTTTTGTGGAAGTTGAAAGGCCAAGTCGAGTTTTTGGTGGGAAAATGAGTTTGGAAAGGTTGGGTTTGGTGTGTGAATGTTTAAAAAGAATATGTGAACATTGTGGCAAGGTTGGCTAGTGTAATTTTTGAATTTTAATATCAAAACACTTTGTTTTCCTGCGTTTTACATTGAAATCTGTTGCTCCAGTGTGTTGTACGGTCCTGTACAGCATGTAAGTGCAATTTTATGCATTTTAATTTGTGAAGGGATGAATTATATTTCATTTTCACTTTGTCTCATAAGATTTCATTAAGATTTGTGGATTTTATAGTAGTTTTTCTAAAACTAGTTATGAAAACCTAGGTTTTGAGGGTTTGAGTGCAAAAAAATGATTTGTGACCCATTCCACTGATGAAAATGATTGATAATTGGTGGAATGAGGTTAGATAAGGTTTATTTTTTATTTCATGGTGTTCGAAGGATCAGGGGAGAAGGTTTGATGAAGATTAGATGATGCCCTAGGTGGAAATTCTCTTGTTTTGGGCATAAAAGGTTGCATAGGTGATAGGGTTTGTGAAAAAGCTTTGGAGAAATCGTTTTGGGTGGTGAATTTTTTTTTTTCAAACCATATTCAACATTTTTGGGCTGGTGGTATAGGATTTTGTGGTCTAGGTTGAGAAAGCCACATAGTGACCTATCAAAACAAGCCTAATTTGGTCTTTTTCAAGCATAGCAACAGATATTTGAGGGTTGTGTTCCAAAGTAACCCAACCTAAATTTAATATATGTTGTATAAGGGCTTAATGGGTATCTAAATAAGTTTTTATATCATGGGTTTGAGTTTTATTTTGAAAATTATGTCAAAAAAACCTCATTTGTCGCCCTCATTAAAACATAGTGGAAGATTGTGAGAAAAAATCATTTGTTTGAAGTGTTAGGGTTTTGGATTTGAAAATTTTATTGAGTTTGTGTTAGTTTGAAGTATCCCACCCTTCTTTGCATCAAATTGGTATTAGAGCATAGGTTTTTATTATTTGAAGGAAAAAGGTTGAAGTTTGAAGAAGGAAAAGTTGCAATTTGAAGGGAACAAGATGCCTCCAAAGGGAGGTGCAGTCATTGCTAGGGAAATAAGAATGATGGAGTCTCAAGAATCTATTTTATCTAGACTTTCAGCATTGGAAGCAAACCAAATAAGAGGTAAGGCCACTGCAGATGAGAGTGACCGAGAGGAACAGGAAGAGGGTGAGAATGAAAACCCTCAAGGAGGATCCCATGAGCAAGAGTTGGATCTTGAAGAGATGAAGATGGTAAAGATGTTGAAGGTTGTCAAAGGAGATACTCCTAAAGTGAAAATTGAATTTCCCATATATAGTGGGAAGATGGATAGTGAAGATGTGTTGGATTGGGTTGATGTACTAGACAATTACTTTGAATACAAGGAGGTAGCAGAGGAAAAAAGGGTAAAGTTTGCTAAGACTAAGTTGAAAGGCCCTACCCTAACTTGGTGGAACTATGTGTAGGAAGCAAGAGTGAAAAAGGGAAAATAAAAAATCAATTCATGGGATAAGATGGTGTCTAAAGTTAAGAGTCAATTCTTGCCTGGTGACTATGCAATCCAATCTTTTAGAAACCTGCAAAATCTCAAGCAAAAAGATATGGATGTCATGGCCTACACAGAGGAGTTTCATAAATTAAGCATTAGAGAAGGTCATGTTGAGGATTAAGTGGGGAAGGTAGCAAGGTATATAAATGGATTGAGGTTTAATATACAAGATGAGTTAAGCATGGCTCTTCCAAGAATGGTTGACAAATGTTTTCAATTGGCTGTTAGGGCAGAAGAATAGTTGAAGAGAGGAAAGAGAAAAAAAATAGGGGCAAAGGCAACACTTCTAGAGGAAGAGGCTTATTTTCTAACTCAAGTCAACCATATGAGAGTCAAGAAGATACAAATAAGGTCCAAGACTAAGGTGTAGATTAGAGAGATGGATTTAGAGGTGGTAGGATAGGATTTAGAGGCAGATTTGGAGGTCAAGGAAGAGGTTCTAATGCATTCTTAGGAAGATGCTATCAATGCAAAAAAATTGGGAATCAAGCTTGGTAGTGAAATGAAAGTCAAGCCTCTACTTCAACCAATGGAGAAAGGAGAAATCAAATTGCTCAAGGAGATGATTGTGAAAGTGTGGTCTCAACATCACAACATGTTGATCCTAAGGTTGGTGAATCTTTAATGGTAAGGAGAACACTCATCAAAGGAAAAGGAGCCATTGCAAAGGAAACTCTTCAAAACCACTTTTAAGTGCATGGGTAAGGTATGTAAGGTTGTAATTGATTCAAGAAGCACAGATAACATGGTTTCTAATGAGATGGTTGAGAAACTTCATTTGCCTAGAATTCCACATGATACTCCTTATAAATTTTCTTGGTTGAATGAGGGTCAATATGTTTTGGTTAATGAGCAAGCTTGGGTGGAATTCAATATAGGTGGGTATAAGGATATAATTCAATGTGATGTGTTACCTATGGATGTGTTCCATTTGTTGATAGGGAGACCTTGGCAATTTCATAGGCATGCTTTGTATGATGGGAGAATAAATACCTATGAGAAACAAAAGGATGGAATCTCTTATCATTGACACCCTTCAAAGAAGAAGATAAAGGAAAAAATAAGGAAGCTAATGTCATGATGGTTGGTAGGAAAGAGTTTATAAAAGTAGAAGGAAAAGAGGATAGAGACTTTGTAGACACTTCTAAACTTGGAGATGTGAAGACAACAAACATGAAGAATATGATTTTGGAAGGAAATGATGTTGAGTTGGTGTCAAAATTTGATGTGATGAAGGTCAAGGATGAATTAATTCTTAGGATGCAAGATTGGCTTAAAAGATATGTTGATATGAAGATAGAAGAAGTGTTTTATGCATTGCTTGCATAAGGGGATGTTAGTTATTCTACTTCTTTTAGGACAAAGGTCAATACATTTGATAAAGTAGCAGTCATAAGGGAAAATCAACAAATGGAAGAGATGAAAGGTAAGAGCGAGGAGGTCAAGGATAAGTTGCAAAGAAAAGTGGAAAAATCTAAGCACACAATGGGAGTGAAGAAGAAGACAGTTCATTGCAAGGAACAAGGAGGTGTGGTAGCAGATAAAGATGTAGATTTACCAGCATTCTTAGGTGAAGCACAGACCAAAGATCATCCATCAAGTGAAGAACAACACTCTCAAGGGAAGAACCGGTCAAGAGCAAAAGACAATGCATTTTTTCAGTATTTGACTCATTGGAAGGGATTTCCAAATGGAGATGCCACTTGAAGATTAGAAGATGACATGAACAAACTTGAATCCATTGTTGCAGTACTGTCCTCAAGGGGACTTGAGTCAAATTTGTCTGGGGAGTTTGGTGCAGGGGCACCTAGGTCATAATGGACATAGGGTCTAGGAGTTGGTCTTTTGAATCATTTTGGCACGTAATAAGGTTTAAAGACCATGTTTTATGTTTTTTAGGGTGTTTGAGTCACTTTGAGTCAATCTGGCAAATATTGTAAAAAGTTGCAAAAAATTGCTATGCAATTTTGTTTTTTTGCATTTTGTGGAAGTTGCAAGTCAAGTTGAGTTTTTGGTGGGAAAATCAGTTTGTAACAGTTTTATTTGGTGTGTGAATGTTGTGGCAATTTTGGCAAGTGTAATTTTTGAATTTGAATATCAAAACACTCTGTTTTCCTGCTTTTACATTGAAATTTGCTGCTCCAGCATGTTGTACAGCCCTGTACGATCTGTAAGTGAACTTTTATGCATTGTAATTTGTGAAGGGATGAATTATCTCTCATTTTAACTTTGTATCATAATATCTCATAAAGATTTGTGCATTTTATAGGAGTTTTTCTAAAATTGGTTCTAAAAACCTAGGTTTTGAGGGTTTGAGTGCAAAAAAATGATTTGTGACCCATTCCAATGATGAAAATGATTAATAATTGGTTGAATGGGGTTATATATGGTGTATTTTTATTTCATGGTGTTTTCAAGAGTAGGGGAGGAGGTTTGATGAAGATTAGATGATGCCTTAGGTGGAAATTATCTCGTTTTGGGCATAAAAAGTTGCATAGGTGATAGGGTTTGTGAAAAATCTTTGGAGAAATTGTTTTGGGTGGTGGAAAAAAAAATTTCAGACCATATTCAACATTTCTAGGCTGGTGGTATAGGATTTTGAGGTCTGGGTTGAGAAAACCTCACAATGACCTATCAAAAGAAGCCTAATTTAGCCTTTTTCAAGCGTAGCAACATATATTTGAGGGTTGTGTTCCAAAGTAACCCCACCTTAATTTAATATATGTTGTAGAAGGGATTAATGGGTATCCAAATAATTTTTTATATCATGGGTTTGAGTTGTCTTCTGCAAATTATGTCACAAAAACCTCATTTGCTACCCTCATTAAAGCATAGTGGAAGATTGTGAGAAAAATCATTTGTTTGAAGTGTTAGGGTTTTGGATTTGAAAATTTCATTGATTTTGTGTTATTTTGAAGTATACTTCCTTACTTTTCATCACTCATCCAGAAATTTCTTCATAATACTTACCATATTTTTATTGTTGGACTCAATTTGACTGTTTCCTTGAGGGTAGTAGTCTGTTGAATGTGATAAAGAGATCATGTAATCATAGCATAAGAGTGATATATCATTGGAAGAAAATATCATTGCATTATCAGTCACCAACTTGTAAGGAACTCTAAACCTGACTAGGATATATTCTTTGATAAAGTCACAGACTACTTCTGAGGTAGTCCTCTTCCCAAGAATCGCCTCCACTCACTTGGTAAAGTAATCTGTTGTAATAATTTTAGTATTACCTCCACTTGATTGGGGACTAATGGGTCCAATAAAATCAAGGCCCCATTGTTGAAAAGGGCCATCAATCACAACGGGCCTCAGGGGAAGTGCTGCTAGGTGAGGTTGACCTACAAACAATTTACATTTTTCGCATTTTGCTAGCCAGTAATAGGAATCTTTGAACATGCCTGGCCAGTAGTAACCATATCTCAGGATCTTAAAAGCAGTCACAGTTGAGGAAAAATGACCCCCACATGCTTCATTATGAAAATTATTTAACAACCTTTTATGTTGACTTTTATCTACACATTTCAGAAACGCACCATCTAATCCCCTTTTATATAAAGTGTCTTCCCAAATAATGTACTTGACTACCTTCAACTTTAGGTTCCTCTTCTATTTCTTTGAAAGATGCTTTGGTCACTCTCCATAGGTAAGAAAATAGGCAATGTCTAAGAACCATTCATCCTGAAGGCTAACAATTAGGACCAAAGGGAGGTCTTCCACATCCTTTTGTTTGTTATGCTCTTCTGCCATCAGTTTGTAGAGTTGTATTCCTTTGACTAGATTTGTGGGATTAAGGTCCAAGTCATATTTTGCACTTTAGCGATCCAACTACCTCTTTGATTGCAACCAATGTCCCATTGGGTAAGAATACTTTTGACAACAGGATCTGGCATGTATACAATTGAATGCAAATGTAGAATATAAAAATGAAATTGATTAACTGCCTTTACTACTGAAAAAGTATGATTTTCCATCTGAGAATAGTTGAGCTCATGCTTTTTCAAAGGGGCGCTCATAAAGGCTATGGGTGCTTGCACGTTATTTTCGTCAGCTTGAAGTGGCAGATACAGTATATTCTGAGGCATAACAATAAATAATGAAATTCTTTTTAAAACCAAGATGTACTAGAACATGGGCTTGGGCAATAGCTTCCTTGATGTTATTGAAAGCCTATTTTCCACCATCGTTCCATTTAAAAACCTATTGTTATCTCATCATTTCCACTATATGTTTGGTTATCTTGAAGAAGTCTGGAACAAATTTTCTCAGAAAATTAACTCATTTGAAAAAAGACTTCACACCAATTTTACTGGAAGGAAGGCTCATCTGAAGGATAGCCTTGACTCACTCAAGATCTATTCTAATCCCTTCCTTAGACACAATATGACCCAGAAGCTTACCCTCATTTACTCTGAACATAGACTTCTTAGGATTGAGGGAGATGTCATGCTCTTTACATCTTTGAAGCACTTGTTCTAGGTCTCTCAGGTGATTCACTCTCTTTTTGGAGAACACCATCAGATCATCCAAGTAGATGACAACGATCTTATTCCTAAGGTCTTTGAAAGACAGGTCCATGGCTCTTTGGAATGTTGTGTCAGAATTAATAAGTCCAAAAGGCATCTTATTGTAGGTGAAAGTTCCCCAAGGCATAATGAACATTGTCTTATGTTGATCTTCTCCTGCCATACTAATCTGGTTATAGCCAGGAAAACCATCCAACATAGATATCATTTCTAAGACAACAACTATCTCTAAGATATGATCCATGTTGAGAAGCGGGTAATTATCGTTCAAGGATGCTTGGTTGAGGTTTCTGAAGTCCATGTAGATCCTTATCTCTCCATTCTTTTTATGAACTAGAACAATGTTGGCTACCCAAGTTGAATGATGAATCAGGTAAATTATTCTAGCCTTCAGCATTTTGTCAATTTCCCTAAAAAATGGTGTTTGATACCTTAGGATTATAATTTCTTTGCTTCCGTCTGAAATCAAATATCCTACTCCTATGGAATATGATGTTGGAATTTTCTGCCCATGAAATTCTTAAGATCATCATAGCACCAGGAAAAAACTTCTTGTACTTAATGAGCAATGTTATCAACTTTTCTCTTTCTTCTAGGGAACAACATTTTCTAATATAAACCATTTTAGGAGAATCAAGACTCTCAATGTTCACTACTTCAAAATATTCAGAACTATTGATAGATTCACTCATTTTTCATTTAATGGACTGATCATGCCGATCAAAAATATCTTCCAAAGAAACTAGTCCTTTAGGGATTCTATTACCTTTCAATTGTATGACCCCATCCTTCAACTCACTAACATCATTAGGGCAGAATTCTCTACATTCACTAGAACTTCCTTTGAAGAAAGTTTGAGTAGACATTTCAATAGTTTCCAGAAAGGTTTGAATCTGCTTTTCATTCTTGAACACTTGCTAGTGATTAATATTATTAGGAATGTTGGGCCGATAATTTAACTCAATCCTATAAGATTTATTTTTGAAATCCAAATGAGGTAACAGAAATGAAACAAAAACAGCTAGAGAATCAGCTTTGGAGTTTTTCTCCCTAGGAATGGCCTCAATTGAGAATGCCTCAAAACATTCTATGGCATCCCACAATTGATTCCTATAATGTCTCAACCTTTCGTTTTTAATAGTGAAAATATTTCATACCTGCTTGACAATCAATTTTGCATCTCCCAAGACTCTATGCATCTTGATTCCAAAACTTCTTGTCTCAGCTAATCCCAATAGGATAGCCTTATATTCGACAGTATTATTGGTATTTGCAAACTCTAATTTATAAGAGAATGGAAGTTGCTCACCCGAAGGGGAAGTAAGGACTACGCCTACCCTCAATCCAGAATTTGAGTAGCTGAACCATCAAACTCCATTGTCTAGAGTTTTGAATTCAAACTTGAATCAACCATGTTGGTCTCTTTATCTTCATCTGAAAATAACATCTAATTTTCAAATTCAACTTCTTCGAACAAAATTTGAGCCTTAGGGTCCTCCGATTTCAGCATTGTTATTTTTGCTTTAGGCTTAGGCTCCAAGTGTACCTTCCTATTACCAATAGCTATAGTAGCATAAGACCAATCCAACTGAATTTCACTACCTAGGTCTTTGCAAAAACTCTTGCTTAATAATATTCCATAGCTGGCTAGTATATCAGCTACCAAAATGATGAGCTTAAGGTGTTTGTTTGGATGAGCTACCAGGGCAACCTGTGCGTCTTTAATCTATCCAATTATAAGAACTTGTTTGGATTCCATAGAATAGAATTTCCCAAATGTTTTGGTCAAATTCAACCCCAAATCTTAGGCAATTTGTGCAGGCATTACATTATCAGAAGTACCAGAGTCAATAATACAGTTATTCAATCTGAACCTATTTATGAATAGAGACACATAGAAAGGATTGGGCTTATCATCAAAAGTGTATGATGAAGAGGCTTTACTACTAGAAGCTACATTTTTTGTAGAGTTCTGAGAGATAATCATATGTTCATCTAAATCCACATGAGACTCAGATTGTCTCGGTCTAACAAATTCAATTAATCTATCTATTGTACTTAAGAATTCTTGCCAAATTATACAATATCAAAAGCTCAGGAGACTTTCTAGTAGACAACACATTAGAAGATTTGGAAGAATTTTCTATGGTCATGTGTGATACATTTTCTCCCTTCGAGGTAGCACTAGCTTTGGTAAGCAAAACTTTAGAATTTTGAGTACCTTTTTTATTGGTATTTTGTTGTCTCATGTAATGATGGCACAGATAGGCTCATCCAAAGTGATGTAGACATATCCACCTCTATCATCTTCAGGTTCAAACTTGAGGCACCCATTTGTAGAGTTACCATACTGATTGGAAGGGGTTCCTTCTTCAGTAACATCTTCAATGACCTCCTTCATAGTGGCCATTTACATGAATTTGTTCATCTTAAAACAAACAGATCCATCGTGATCAGAGGTAAGGTGAAAGACGCACATATTCTTCTTGTAATCCACTAGAAGAGCTTCGATCGCCAGTCTGTATTAAGTTGGAGGTAAGGGAAGATTCTTATTGCCTGGCTGGTAATTCAATTTTCTTGAGAATTTCTGATAAGGTTCGTTGATTTAGGTAATTGCCTTTTGAGGGAAATAATATCATTTTCTAGTCTCTGTATCATAGGATCTGAGGAGGTGTTCAACTGCAACTCATTGGTTTCAATCTCCCTTTTCCACTTCCCCACTGTGATAAAATCATCTTCTAATTCAATAGCAAGAGTTTGTGTGGCATCTAGGGTATTCATTGGCTGTCTTTTCAGGAATAACCCAATATCTAGGTGTTGTGCATTTGAAGAAACATTTTTTTGTCTCCACCGATGGCCTCTTAGAAGCATTGATTCGAGCTAACAATCTATTAAACTTTGCAACAAACTCTCTCATAGGCTCACTTGCCTCTTTCTTCATCTGGGTCACCTGTGCTAGCAAAGAAAGATCATCATATGCACTTTTAAACCTGGCTTCAAACTTACTTAACATAGTTTCCCAATTTTTAATTGAGCCATGTGGTCATTTATAGAACCATTGTGTTGTAACGTCCACCAAATATTCCACAAAAATTCTGATCGCTACATCTTCCTCCTGTACCTTGAGCACACCGCAAGCTGCAAAGAAAGCATCAATATGTTCTTCAGGCGATATTTTTCCACTGCCCCTGAATTTGGGTAGATTTTTACATGAGCCTTTAGGTAACACATGCAAATTATTCCCCAAATTCAAAGGACCTATAACAGCCCCCCATGGAACAAGCGATTGGTTGGCCATAATATGGGGGAAGTTTACAACTATAGGAAGGATAGTCCCAAGTAACACTAAGGCTTGAGAAGTTGAATAATCAGGAGGTGCCCTAGTTGGAGAAGAAGGTCTACTTCTATCCCTAGCCCTTCTTTGGAAAGGAATAATATAGGAAAAGTTACTACTTTCCAAAGAATCAAAAACTGGGTCTAAGACACCTCGACTTCTTTCCCCTCTTGTAAATCTTCTAGAATCTAGGATGAGTTTAAGATAATCAATATGAAAAATCCAAATAAAGCAACTCAAATTTAATTGATTCAATCCCAGTGGAGTTGCCAAAAATTTGTTGGCTAATAGATTGGGCACCTGGAGAAATCATAAGTTACTTAACTTCAAAGGTGTGATTGTTTCCAACAGCTATGGAAAGTTCACAATTTCATTTGTGAATTTCCTCTGAATTTTAGAGGTACAACTCCCTCATATGATATGCAATGAATTTAACTAACTAACTAAAAATATGTATGCTTTTAACTAGAAAGCAGGAAAGGAAAACTTAATACAGGAAAATTCCTAAATTAAGTGCAGAAGGAAATACTAAAGAAATGGGCTCAAAGACCAACGTGCATATAACTTGTGATGAAAATACTGGCACAAAGAGCATGAAACATAAAATAGATTGCAAAATTACTAGCACAAAGACCAGTCGCATAGGATGAAATAACATAAATGAAGACCAAATATTACTTGTAAATTGAAATCAAATACAAAGATGATGCATATACCAGCACATAGGAAAGCATAACATCAAGATACGCCTTAAACATACAGATTTAGGAATTTTGATTATCTTTGTAAGCTAAATGTGTATAGAAAAATAGAGATTTCACTTCATAGCAAAATTGTATTCAATATAGTATAATATCAAGTCTTTGCAATGTCTAGAGAGACAATAGTTTATGATAAATATATATATAGCGGGTGAGTAACTACTTCTTTTCCCATAACCACTTTTTAATTAAAAGTCTTTTCAATAAATAAAACAACTGAAAGCTAGGATAGTGGCACTTCGCTTTCGGGTTCTATGAACGTGGCAAGCAAATTCCACAAGGCTTGGAAAGCCTTGATATCGTGTGGAAGTTCTCTATGTTGTGGAATACTCATGTTTCCTATTCATAACTTCCATGCCATTTGGCTATCTTTAACAACTTCGATCCTTTGGTCGTAAGTCTTCATGAGCCTTGTAGCTTGGGATAGGATGAGATCTGGTTCGCTAAATTTTCTCAAATGCTCCACATCGAAGGATTACAAGTTGAAAAATTTGGCAACTATCTTATGAAAATCACTTCCCAAGGATTTAACACTCTCATCACTCTCGTCTACTCCCTTGTCATATTGCAATCTGAGAGTGACAAGGTTCTTATGAATCTCATCTTGGATTATGTTGCATTCAGCTCGAATTTCTTGAAGCTTTTGTGAGCCCTGATTTATGACTTGTAGTTTCCATTCCACGCTTTTATTCCAAATTAGGCAACAACCATCAACAACGTTAGGTACAATTTGCTCGGTGACCAACCTCTCCATCCCAAAGCCTATCATGGCCTTGATTTCATTTGCATACTGGTTCCATGTCCTTTCTTCCTTTTCAATAGTAGTGATTTCCTCTTGGATTTCTATCCTTGAAGCATTTTCCTTTTGTAGATGCTTAAGAGACTCAAAGATAATTTGATTACCTATTATAATTAACCCACTACACTGTTCTTCAATAGCCTTACCAAGGTTTTTGCAACTTCTCATTTTATTAGCTCACTCCTCTCCTATCAAATCCAGAGGGTCAGAGGATGACTCAACTTGGGATATTGGTTGTGCTGGCATATCGAAAACCAAATTCAGGCAATCAGTCAGAACTTGAATTTTCCTTTTCAATTCATCTTTACTCTCCTTGTCCTTCTTGGACCTCTAAACCATCCTCATTGTCAACACTTGAAATAGTTGTACATTCCAATCATTTGTAGGGGGTTCCAGGTCAATTCTTTCAACATTAAAATCACCGATCGTCGCCTAGGTAGCTTCTTTCTAAGCGGTGGGATGACCAACTTCTAGGCATAAGTTTCCTAATCCAATATTGTCGATTAACCAGGCAGTAGTTTTTAACTTCTTTGATTTTGGAGTTCTTTGGAGTAGCTGCCCTACCATATCTTGTTTCGAGAGATCTAGTTGTACACATTTCCTTTTCCTAGACAGAGTGTCTTCCATCCAAATAGGAGTGTTAGGGATGTTGGTTGCTTTGGAACTGGAGGATCCAAACAGTGTTCTATAAGTGGGAGGAGTATCTGTTTAAACATCGTGTGATGGGCATGGAGAAGGCCTTCATTTTAAAGGTTTGTCAACTTCCCTGTTAGGAGATGATCAAGGTGATGGGGAAGTAGAGCTAATGTCAATGTTTTTCAAAATATTTGCTTCTCCTTCATCTCCCTTATCCTGATCCAAAATGGAAAAATTAGGGAGGTCTTCTCCTCAAGTTGGCTGAAGCATATTCTTGTTAGGGGGTTCTTCATCACCATCACCCTAAGCCCCAGATTGCATTGACTGCGGGGCAGCCCCGGAGACTCCTGTAATTACAAAATGTTGACTGTTGCCTCCTACTGGTTGAGTATTCTATGATCTGGTATTTGGATGAGATTGCTCTATCTTCTTCTTAGTGACCCATTCTTGAGTCCTTCCCAAGACATCAGTTGTCCTAATCTCAATGGTGTCTTTCTCTTTACTACTCCAATCCATAGTAGGAATATGTTGGATGACTATTAATTTTGTGAAAATTGGGTCCACGAAATCTAACCTGTCATCCTCTATCCCTTGCACATCAAAACTCAAATTATAGGTGACAATATGTCTCAAGGACAGACTCATCCAACTTCTCCTCCTCACTTCAAATTCATCAAAAAAATATGCCTAATAATCCTCTAGATTAGGCAAATGAAGGAAACCAGGACCAAAATTCAAATTATCCTTAACATAAACATTAAGATCGAAAGGAAAATGTTCATCATAATTCTGCAAATTGTACCTGGTAATCTCCTTTTCTATATTGAGGGCATCCAACATGGACTCACATGTATAAAGGTTGAAACCAACTAGAAATTGCACTATCACCTTTCTTCACTCCTAGCATCTTTTGTTAACATCATCCAATTGTCTACAGACTTCAATTATCACAAACTTGTCCTACGGGTGTCTTGGGAGCTTGATGGGAAATCCAGTAAAAATTCCAACCCTTTTATAAGAAAATCTTTGGAACTGAATGAAATGGCTGCCATAAAATTTAACAAACTGCATAGCTTCAGGTGAGAGCCGCATTTCCATTTTCCCCTGCAATTTATCAAAGTACTCAAAAATAGGCACCTGACCACGAGGAAGATTGCTTGGCCTCAAACCCGGCCAAGGCCTAGTATTTTCAATGGCATAAATCAAATAAGAGGACATGAAAAATTCCTTGTCAACAAGAAAGAAAACCGGCTGGTTATGTAACTTGTCACTGATAAGGATCATCCAATCAAGGAATTGGGTTCCTTCTAGTATAATTTGTACCAAAAAATACATCCATTCTTGAAAATCAAAGGCATTATCATTTCCTTGTATTGTGTGCAGTAGCATAATCACGTCAGATATCTCCTTTGCAAAATGATTCTTGTGCAAATTTTGGGGTAACTGTGATTTTCCTCCCATAGGTATTGCCAACTAATTTCTAGTCATTATGTTTCGATAATAACCTTTCTTGTGAGAAAACTCAACCTAGGCATTAGTGAAATCCATGGGCGAATAGGGTTCCTTTTCAGGAATTCTTAGACATGATGCAAAGGTGACCCTTTGAATTTTAAGCACTAGGTGGTTATCTTCAGTTCTTATCTCTCGGATCTAAGCATTGGAATGCCTGATACATTTGAGAATTAACTCAGGGCATTGGACGGCTATGGGAAAGGTGGTTGCCTCTACCAACCCACTCTCAATTACCCTCTAGGTGATAGGTGGTGGATTGGGAGTGCTTAATTTCTCTTTAAACTCACTTAAATTTACTAGCACTAGCTTATTATCACCTATCTCGGGCATATCACATGTTAACCCTGCGATGTAATCATATCCCTGACACTTAATTCTAGCCATTTCTAAAATACTAGGGTTTCGACATATTTTCACTAGGCAATCTATAATGCAAGGAAAAACTAACCTGAAATTTGTATGCTCATAAGGGAAAGATAAGGACCAAAATACCTCAGAATGAGCCTAGATTATGAGGACAGAAGTATGCATTGGTGTGGTCCCTTTTCTTCATGTCTCCCAAAGTGAATGTTGCGGTTGAAGAATGCTTGTCCTTGGTATAAATCTTCTTTTTAATTCTCCGCGAGAAATGCGTAAGTAGATAAACATTAAATGCAGTTTCCCATTGTGTCAACACGTGTCAGCTTTCACATCACTACCTCTATATAACTGCTTTTCAAAAATTTGAAAAGGAATAGCTATGTAGGCGGGAAAGTGGTAGTTCACATAACTTTGTAAATCACCATCTGAGTTCATCTCTAACCGCAAAACACCACTTGTTCCTTAATGAAGGCCATAGATTTTTTTCTGGGCGATAAATGGGAAGTTAGATGAACCTCATAACACATCGCCCGCTTTGTTTAAGCTCGAGAATAGACCAAGCGAAGATTCCATAAGTTCAAATAATAGAGTAAAACACTGCCCATGTGTTCAAACAAGCACAGGACGCTACAAGGCGGACACATAGGGAGTTAGAGTAACTAAGAAAACCATCACCTGACTTATATTGAACGCTTGAAATACCACCAGCATATAACAACCAAATTTTGAAAGATAAACACAAATTTTGAAGGGGGCCCAAAAATTAGATTATATATATAAAATAATTAAACTATTAATTTATTTTTTTGAAAACTACACTTATGGATCTACAAAAAGTTATTTTTATATTTTAAAAAAAATATCATTTGCATAAGTAGGAGTTGTTGAAACATCAAGTTTTTCAAATAATTATATTTTTTTGCTAAATTGGTGTCAAAATGGTGCTACATATTCATTTAGCCTACAATTTTAGATGGAAAAGTTTTGGAAATATCTAACTTAGATATAATTAATTTTACTAGATCATATTTTTGACCAAAATTGATTTTTAGTTAGAAATACTAAAATTCTTTTCCGCAGAAGTGTAGGAATATTGGAATTTTGATAGTTAACTAGTCATTGACTTATAAAAAGGTTTGACTCATTATTCATTTTCCCATGTGAACCATTTTATAGTATTAATATTCCAAGAGGAGTAGACTATTTGAGGGCAGTTACTATATTGAGCTCATGGTTGTTAATGTAAGTTGGGAAACAATTTTTTCTATGATATCTCTTAGTGATCGTTAGATTTAAAAAGGGGTGATTGGGCAATTGGAAATATGCAACTTTTCATCTTCCCTAGAAACTATTTGTCTTTAGGGGAGTCAAGTAAGTAGAGAGGAAATAAAAGAGAATCTTTGAGACCATTTAGTGCTTCAGTTAGCTTAGTAAGTGACTCTTGTAGTAGATGTAAAAGGAGAGAACATGTTACAAAGTTATTGTGGTTGCAAGAGTAAAGAGGAGGTAGGAGAGTATGATTTAGAAACTATAATACTCTTAAATAGCATTTTATGGCATTATACTTCTTATATTGGCATTGATTAGTGATGATGTTGAAGGTATACCCTTCTTGTAGCTCTTTTAATCATCTTCAATTTTCTCCAAAACGAAAATTATTATGTTATGTGTGTTTTTCTAATGTGTTCTATATTATTTATCTTTTCCTTCTTGCAGATGTAAATGGCTTGGTAAATGTCTCTTGTAGTGGATGTAAATGGAGAGAATATGTTACAAAGTTATTATGGTTGGAAGAGCAAAGAGGAGGTAGGAGACTATGATTTAGAAACTATAATACTCTAAAATACCATGTTTATGGCATTGTACTTCCTGTATTGGCAACAATTAGTGATGGTGTTGAAGTCATACCCTTCTTAGAGTTCTTTTAATCATCTTGGGTTTTCTCCAAAGGAAAATTATTGTTTCATGCATATTATTCTAATGTGTGATATATTACCCATCTTTTCCTTCTTGCTAATTTCCTTGAATCATATTTTGTTAACATTTGAGAAGTGAATTAAACTAAAAATCCATAATTGGCAAGTCATCAAGATTACAAATCAAATTTAATAGATAAAATATATTAGAGTCGCTTAGTTTATAGTTGTTGATTATGTTTTGGATACTATATGCCATCCATAAGGTTAGGAGGTTGTGAAAAACTAGTTCCTTATGAGTCCAAGATCAAAACAAGGCAATATAAAATCCATTTTTTAATACTTGAAGAAAATATGGTTAGATTCCCTAGTCTAGTTTGTAAATCCAATTATTTATGGATCAAATGGATCAAAGCCACTTAGTTTATAGTTATTGATTATGGATTGTATGGTTTATACCATCCACAAGGTTGGGAGGTAATGAAAAAATAGTTCCTTGTGAATTCAAGATCAAAGTAAGGCAATGGAATATGCTTCCTACAATAATCTTATGGGAAGAAGTATGTGAAAAATTAAAATAATCATACAGTTACAAGGAAATAAGCACATAAGCAATATAGCACAACACGTGATTTGTGTTGTAAAAATATTTTCAAGAGAAAACTATTGAACTCCAAAGAAACTCAATTTATTATTCAATATTTAAAGGTTACAATACACTTATAGAGTCTAATCCTTTATAGGAGTATCACAAACTAGAAACTTGGATTAATTGTGGCAGCATAATAGTATCTACAAAACACATTATCAAAACCTTCATATCAAGAACCTAATAAGTAGGAGACAAAGTACATGAAACTATAAAATTTTAGTTAGGAAACCATGAGTGTTCACCACCCAAAATGTGGCTCTAAAATCTCTAGTTAAAATGCCCACCCAAATGCCAAGATGGGTCTATTCTCTAAATATAGCATATTCCAGTCACCTATCATAAGTTTTTCATAATCCACTCGCCAACTTGGATGCTCCATTTTGGATTCATTATCTCATTCAAATATGTCTTATGACATATCACAAAATATGCCATAAATTGGCTAGCAAGTGTAACTCCCTCTTATGGTTCTTTTATGTGTCATAGATGTTCTTACATTTGAATATGGGGGGGTCAACTTCCAGAGGCCATAAATTTTTATCCATGAAGCTATTTGGGCAAATTTTTAAAATTATAGAGATCAAATATATGTACATTCTAAGAAGTAAATAAATAATTTTGAATAACCCATAACATTTATTTTGGCCAAAGATGACATCTACAACCAAGAAATTGATATTTTTTGTTTAATAGCCCAAATTTTGTATTTTTTTTTATATTTTTAACATTAGGAGAAAGGTTGAAACACCTTTTCTAAAATTATCCCACCTTTTAAACACCTTAAACGAGTAAAGAGAGTACCGACACTATCAACTAATTACTAGAGGACGAGTGACCCATAGACTCACAACACCACCTAAAATTTTATTTGCTCATTAGCTTCTTGAATGTATCTGCAATATTCTTTACCTTTTTATACATAGTGTTTTGGCTATGTGATTTAAATTTATTCATCCCAATCACAATGAAGTATAGATTTCTTCACATCCATCTACTCAACCTCAAGGATAAAAAATATTACAATAGATAATAATAATCAAATAGATGGCAACATTGCAATTAGAGATAAAATATCACCATTATCAATTACCTCAACCTAGGAATATCCCTTTGCAACCAATCTAGCCTTATAATTTTAAACATTGTCATTAGAACTAACCTAACCATCAGACATAGGCACTAGGTCCCATTTATGCTTCTTCTTTAATGCATTCATCTCCTCATCTATAGGCACCCTCTAAAACTAATAATTGTCCATATCCAATGCCTCCTTCACAAATTTGGTTGATATATGTTAGTAATCAAAGAAAAAAATACCCCCAACCAAGAGGATTACACTTATTTTGTTGTTTATGTTGAGTGGACCTCCTCAAGAGCTAAGATGTAGATTGTACATCCTCTTTAAAACTCTCTAAAGTATTTGAGCTCCCCTCCTCTTCAAATCCTTTATGGGTTTCTAGTTATACCTTCTTCTTTTTTTATCTTTGGTGGTATTTGAACCACATCTTGTTATAAATAAGATCGTATAACAATATACAATAAAATGAATGTAGAAATAAAATATAAAGTAACAAAAAATCATAGACACAGATATACATGGTTCACCTAATATGGGTTATGTCCACGAAGAAACAAATCATCCTTCCTTTATTATGTCCAACAATATGAAGGGATACAACCTACAACACAATAATTGTATCCTCATATAATATAATTCACTACAATGTAGCAATCAGCCATACTACAATTCCCTCATATAGAGAGGGGTTTCCTTCTAGACCAAGAAAAAGCCAACATAATATCTACTGTCAAATCGATGAACTAATGATAAATAGTTTAAATTTACAATGAACAATGGACCCCATAGGTGGGTAGCCGTTGCACCCCCCGACACTATAAATATTAACCAATAAGATTAGGCTCCATAACTATAAATCTCCCTCTTGGAGATTGATGTCGGAAACTCCAAGAAGATAATCAAGCTCCACCAATAATCTCCCACTTGGAGACTGATTATAACAAATCTGGATCACTATTGCTCCCACTATACTAGGATCCAACTATGGACTTGGAAATTTTCTCATATGCAAGTTATCATCCTTGAAGACCAACTAAAACTAAGTAGAAAATCAATTTCTCCCTAGCTACTGCATTTGTCAACATGTTTGTAGGATGTTGGCTAGTGCGTATATTTTCTAGCTTCAATTGTCCATCTTCCAAAACTAATAGTATGAAATGGTACCTGGGTTGTATATTTTTAGTCTTAAAATGAAGGGTTGAGTTCTTTGCAAGATGAATGGCACTTTGGCTATCACTATACAACCTGTTATCCTCCTACTTCTTTCCCAATTCCTCCATAAACCTTTGTAACCAAATCATCTCTTTACTAGCCTCTATAGTAGAAACATACTCTAATTTGTGGTTGATAGTGCAACAACCTTCTACAACCTTGAAATCTAAATTATCGTTGTTCCACCTATAATAAAAATATATTGTGTGGTTCTCCTCCTACTATCTATATCACCTGCTAGATATGAATCAGCATATCCCTATAAAGTAGAATTTGATCCTCCAAAATATAATGCCTGGGTAGTAGTGCCTCTTAAATACCTAAGAATCCATTTTATTGTGTTCCAATGCTCTTTTCATCATTTTTTCATATACTTGCTCACAACTCCCACTGCATGTGCAATATTTGGCCTTGTACACACCATGGCATGCATCAAGTTGCCAACTACTAAACAACATGTAGTCTATCTCCTCATGTGTCTTGGGACACATCTCTTTAGTCAATTTAAAATTTCTAGGAAAAGGTGTACTAACAAATTTGGCATCCTGCATTTGAACTATTTTCAACACCTTCTCTATGTACTCACTTTGAGATAATGTTAATGTGACATTTTTCTTGTCTCTTGTTATATTCTCATACCAAGGATTTACTTTGCAACACCCAAATTCTTCATTGCAAATGAACTAAATGATAATTTTCTTTTGAGTACATTTATATAATGCATATTAGACCCTACAACAAGCATGTCATGTACATACGATAACAAGATAATATAGTTTCCATCATCTAATCTCTTAAAATAAGCATAGTGGTTAGAATGACATCTACTATAACCTTGTTTAGTCATAAACTTGTCAAATTTTAAATACCATTGTCTTGGAGCTTGCTTTAGTCCATATAATCTCTTCTTCAACCTGCATACTAAGCTTTCCTTCCCTTTCACCTCATACCCCTATGGATACTACATATAAATCTCTTCCTTTGAATCCCTATGGAGAAAATTTATCTTTGCATCTAATTGTTCAAGATGCAGATCCTCTACTATTAGACTTAAAATAGTTCTAATTGAAGTCATTTTAACAACAAGAAAAAATATTTCATCAAAATCTATACCTTTTTTGGTGTAAAACCCTTAACAAAAATTTGTGCCTAGTACCTACTTTTTCCTCAATCTTCTTCTCTCATCTTGTAAACCCATTTGTTCTACAATGATCTTTTACCTTCAACCAAGTCCCAAGTCTGGGTTTCTAACAAAGAGTCCATCCCCTATTTCATGCTTTGCTCCCACTTCTTTTTGGTCTCTACTTGTTGTCACTTAGACTGCACCCTCGCTAAGTGTGAAACTTATCTATCTTGTAATACATGAGATCATCTTCAAGTTGTGGGTGACTTATGGCGAAGATGAACCTCTAGAGAGGGTTGGTTCCCTTGATGAACCTCCTATATATACTATTGATTTGACAAGGAAAAGGGATAGAAGATAACTATAACTAAAAAAAATGATCCTAGGAGGTGATACACCAAAATTTATAAGACTATACTATTTTTGCAACTCACAATTTCTCTCAAAAATCTACTCTACTCTATGCACAACTCAGTTTTTGCAAGCTCACACAATACTATTTCATAAGAAGGTGATATTTCACATTTTTTGAAGGAAAGCTAAGTGTTTTCATAAACACAACTGTTGAAAGTGTTCAGACAACCTATGACTTATATGAGTTTTTCTTATTCCAGTATAAAATGTTTTCAAAATGAAACATAATTCAAGGATTCGAGACTGTAAAATCACATAAATTAGATCAAATCATTTAAAATAAATTTAACCCATGAATTTGAGAAGAAAAAACATGTTTTTTATTAAAAAATAGGAGTTTCCATGGTACAAAACTTAAAATAGTTCAAAATTACATAAAATTGTTATTTCAACATTAAATATCTTTCTCTAAAATAGAGTTACAAACTGCCTTTTCTTGCTTAGAGTAGAAAAAGAATAGAAGGAACTGACTATAATCAAACTTGGGTGTCTGGTTTTGATGAAAATCCCCTTCTTCAAAATTGAACTTGTCTTCAAGGAAGAGGCTAAGTCTGCATGCTTGAACTGGGCATTTGAGTTTGGAACTCCCTCTTGAACTAGTTTCTAAATATGCAAAAACTAGGGAGGTGAGTTAACTTTGACTTCTTGACTTGATCCCTCTTGCATGCACCTTGAAATATGCTCAAACTGATCATACTATCTAAACTTTATCAAGTCCTCAAAAAACATGCTTGATATTGCTTGGAATAGCTACCTTCAATAATTTTTGCATTATTTTTTTTCGTTCCTAGGTGTACAAGGGTAAAAAAATCCTTATTTTAGGGCTCAAAATTTTCGATAACTACTTGCTTATGGCTTCAAACTTCACCTAACTCAAGTACCACCCATGCAACCTCTTTATCCTCTCCTAATCTAGTTGTTTCTCCAAACTAAAATTTTAGCATGCTTTTCTTATTAACTTGTGAATGCCCTTGCATGATGATAAGGCATGTGTCGGAGTTACTTGAAGATGGCTAGTGCTTGAAGGTGGCGTAGGAGAACTATTTAGGTTTATTAATTAATGCATGCTTAAAAACTTCAATTTATCTCGTATATGCCTTGCCCTTCTCACGTCTTTGGTCATAAGAAATGAAAAAAGATTCCAAAGAGACCAAACCTTTTGGTAACTTGTTCACTTTTAGCTATATAATTTTCTTACTATACTATTGCTGTAATTTTTCTTGGTTAGTAGTTGAAAACACATCCTACTCAATCAAAAAAATTATAATTTGCTTATCACTATCAAACACTTGCCAATGTGATTGATTATCAAGTATTGAGGTTCTTACCACAAATTTTACATACTGTTGTACCTTACCATTGTTGATGTCATTCAAAATATCATATTGTGCTCCTATGACAACCAACCTATTAGCATGTTTGTTTTCATTTCTAGGTATGAACAACAAGTTAAAAGTATCAAATTATTCAATAATATACCAAAATCTATGTCTATAAGACTTGAGAAAATCATTTTTGAGACATTTAGACCTCTCATCTAGTTTTCAATGAGCTCACTATCCCCAAAAACCTGCAAGCACTTCACTTTCCTCTTTCTTGCGCATTCTAGGTTATGAATGAATACCTCATACTCTGCAATATTATTAGTGCAACTGAAAGTAAATCTGAAAGTTGAATATTACTTCTCACCTATAGGAGACACAAACATTTCCCCTCCACCAACACCATTTTTACTCCTTGACCCATCAAAATAAAACTACCATAGCTCATTTGAAATTTTTTCATACTGTTGTTTTTCATTTTTTACCAAGTTAGGGACAACAATGTTTTTTTCATGGATCAAATAGATACCCAATCCTACTTATTTCATATGTTTAAATGGATCAGCCTCATGATTCTCAGTTGCTCACTCATCTATAAAAAGATTAGATATTCCTTCTATGGGAATATTAAGCTTTGGATAACATGTTCCTCTTATTCATGAATAGTACAATTTGCATCAACAACACTAAGAACATATGGTTCTATATGGTCTTTTGCTATGTGTTTTCATTTGACCATCACCCTAGTGTCATACCTTGTTCTAAAAAACATCTATAACCAATCAGTAGATAGATAACCTCCTATTTTATCAATGAAATCTCTAGAAATGCATATGGCAAAATATGGTGGTAGATCTATGACATAAATGTCTTGAGGCATGGATAAATTTGGACAAGCATACAAGGTGAGACTCAAAATTTTAATGACTCCAATAGTGTTAATGGTTGTCCCATCCAACTGTACTACTCCTTTTGCAATAGGTTCATAAGATAATCCAAGTTTGTCTACTATCTGTTTTGGAATTTGTAGTGTAGAAAAATGTAACCCTTTACATTTTCTCAAGTGTTTGGGCCCTCATTTAAATTGGACTTAATAATGTCTTCATTTAGTGTTGTTAAATGTACCCCTTTACACTTAAACACTTATTTTGGCCCTCTTAATTAATTGAGCTTAATTATGCCTTAACTAGCCCTTTTATTCATTTACAAGCCTAATTAATTACATTTTTCGAAGGGGAAACCCGACAATAATTAATGCCTAAACATAACACTTTACATTGAGCAATGTGTGTTCCAATTCCATTCGCCGGTCCTCCCTAGACCTTTGGACCTAAATTTAAATTATGTTTTTTGTGGTATTTTAACAATTTCAAATCCATAATTTAATGTCAGCCTGTGATATTTCAATTTTAGGAAATTAAGGATACATACCTATAAATACAAGGTTATTTTACTAAGTTTCACCTAGAAATTTTATGAGAAGTTTCACCTAGCATTTTTCAAGATTCATAAGAGCATTTCAAGAGAAATCAAAGGCATTCAAGAGCAGATATATCACAGATTTATTGTAGCATTCAATATCTATTCATCATGTCAAAGTCTTCTTGCATCATGCATGTTTTTGGAGCTAACATTGTGATGTAGATTTCATGATCAAGTCAAGCATTCAAAGTATCATTTCAAAGCAAGATTCAAGTATCAAGATCCACATCTAATTCATCCCTTTCGTGCAAGTTGCAGACCTCCTAAGATCTCCATTATCAAGGTTTCATTCAAGGGTTTGTGGAGTGGTGTAAGGTAGGGGGACCAACCATACCAAGGCTCCAGGTCACGGAGAGCCAAGAACGGAGGGTTGCCCTATATTACCTCAAGCTAACGGGTGTTTGAGGCAAGGATAGAGAATGAAGAGCACTCTCAAGTGCTTATGTCACTTTATAGATCCTAAAACCTAAACGGGGCTAGATGAGCCAGTTTCTAGAATCTGAATTGCACCTCAAACAACTCTCTACCTGAGGACAAAGTGCGGATCAAGGATGACAGCACGACGTGTTGGCGTCTCTCTAGTGCACTGGCATCTGTACAGCCAAAAAGTGAAAAATGCAATGTAAAATACCAGAAATCCTACTAATGGTCTAGCTAACTAATTTTAACAAAATGAATAAAATGAAAAGTACAAGAAATAACTATATAAATGGTAAAGAAGGTACATGAAAGTAAGGGTGATGAAAACTAACTCACTAAGGGTCCAGTTTTCTAGTGAGCTCCACACACATGTTCACCTACACACAGCTAAGAGAGGGAAAAATGTTGGGTTGTATAGGGGTTTGCCTCAGTCAAACCCCCGCTTTGGTTTTTCCACCTCCACGAACAACCAGGAAAGCCACGAAGTAGAAAATATGATAAAGGAAATAGAAAGGAGAGTACTGAACACTACAAAAGATACAATTCTACTCTATCGAACCATGACAAGAGAGGATAGTGAAGTAATAGCACCTCCACCCAAAGGAACTCAAGGCCAATGAAGGGAGAATGCAAGACAACGAGCTTGGAAAAGTCAACACAGCCATAGCGGTGACGAAGGGAGGTCTCGCAAGAATCCAAACTTGTAGCTTCTATGGTAGCACAACACATACAAAAATAATATTGATGGAGTAACAAGTTGTTGTAATGCTTAAGAGAGTGTATGAAAATTATCAAGAGATCAAGTGAATGGCTAGAATTGTGAAGAAGATAGAAGTGATTGCTAAAGAGATGGATTGAATGAGCGAGATAGGCATTTGAAGATCAAAATGAGAGGGAAAGAGATGTTTTCGGGTCGACTAGTTGACATAGGGGCGTTATGATTCATGCCCAATGGAGAATGTAATGTCCCTATGGACAATAGTGCGTTGCGCAGACATCTACACACCGCACTCCTATCCCCAAAAAAAATTCCCCCACTGAAACAGGACAAATTCCAAGTGGATGGAAGGTAGGTGAGTGATGTGGAATTTTACATTTGGGTTTTATTTTCTAAGGTGGAGGGATGCAAAAGGGGAATTTACACAAGGGGTGCAAATTCACTCCTATACATTTTTCCCCCACTTTAACAAGCACGAGTTTCAATGAGTGTTCGGTAAAGTAGATCGAAGATTTTAGAAATGTATACTTGAACCGTCGAGGAAGCAAACCACGTTCTAGAAAAATTGAAAGTGCAGGGAAGGAAAATAACTCCACAAGTACTCTCTCTTAAGGAGGTTTGAATAAAGGACTTCATAGCTCCTCGAAACTACGAAGCTGAACAAAGTACATCGAAATCCCACAGACCAATGATCAAAAAATCCCACAGGATGCAAACGCTTCACAAGCCCTCAGACCTATAAAGAAGGTGCCCCTAGGTACTCTCTCTTGAAGGAAGCCCAATGTAAGGGGACTCCACAGAGTTGGATTGGAAAGTAGTTCCATAGGCATACCTACAAAGCAACATGTTAATCCACAAATAAAACATGTTAGAAGACAAAAAGCAGCCATGCAGGAAAACAAGCAGACATTCACATAGATAGTCAAACAATTGAAGGAAGAACTTTCAAAGGGGTCTCTCAAGAACCCTTCAAAAGAAAAGGGGTCAACTCAAGGGATGCGCTATTTGAAAGTGAGATAATTTTTTGCAAATCAATTCAACATCAAGGAATCCTTTCGAAAGATGTTCACTTCATCAAGGAATTTGAAAGGAAGAAAATTCCCCCTCGCGAGGGGTAGGTTGAGTCTTCTCCCGCAAGAAAAGTTGCCCCCTCCTCGGAGGAAAGTTTTTAAATTTCTTTCTTTGCGAACCCATGACGAAAGAAACACGTTCCGCTAGGGGTCCTTTTTGAGAATGTGATTTTTTGAAAAATGTTTTGAAGATATTATCAAGAAAGATTCATTGGGCACCGAATGCATTTTCTGAAAATCAAAGTTGACATGATATCCCCCCCTTAGCATGGTGTGTGATGAACGCAAAGGAACGTGGCACCCTATAGAGAGAAAGGAAAGAGTGAAAAAAGTGATGTTGTGGCCTGTGGGACATAGCGAGATGTCACCATGGTAATGTTTTCGCTCCCAGAGGCACATGGTCAGAAAAAAACAACCTATTTTCGATATTTATGAAGATGATAGTGAAGCTTGCTTGTATGAACATGAAACAGGGTTTATGAATGTAACATGACTATAAATATTGTTCTATATAAGGGTTGTTTGGGTAGATTTCAAGCCTACAATTTTGCAAGATAGGGTGTCACTGAAAAGCTATTTTGTATTAATCAGAAATAGCATACATATACTTTGTAATTATTCCTATATTTTAATATATACAAGCTTTATCGCCTTTTTCCGAAAAAAATGTTTTCACGCACACGAGGGACAACACATGAGCACCACAACATCATGAAAAAAGCATAAAAGATAAGAGAGAAACTATGTAAAGAAAAGCAGTAATCATCACAAACAAGAGACACAAGGGCGGTCTGATATTTTGGGGTCAGAGTTGCTCATAAATATATATAAGTATAATAATAGTATATTTAATGAACTATCATCAACCCCCTACTATATCAAACCATATGAAGAATGCACAAGAAAACAAAGTAAAAATAACAAATTGGGTCAACATGGAAGGGAAACCTAAATGCCCCCAACACTTTGCATCATCCTCAATTGTCAAAAATCAATACACATAACAGAGGAAGTTTTATGACACATAATTACTCCTATATCCAAGCACCTACAAGGGTGACAAGGGTCATCCAGGAACATATAATGCAAGCACGAGGGAACACAACACAACACACACACATCTAATCTAAAGGTAAAGAAGAGGCATCCCCCTAACACGTCATCAACAAAGAGGTCATCGACCTCCCAATCTAGATCATTATACAGGGAAGGCAGACGAGCCTGCAAAAGTGGAATGTCAAGGGGGGAACCCTCTAACCCCCCCGCAACAAGAGCTAAGGAAGGAGACTCTTCGAGGTCTCCTCCATTCATTTTCCATGGGGCAAAGGTCAATGACCTTGTGAAAATTGTTGAAAGGGTCAGGATCTCGTACAAAGAGTTAAACATGCACTTCACAAGAGTTCCATGTGTTACCTCATTGGACAAGGGAGGTGGCACCTGAGATTCATTGTTAGGCTGACTGACTTGGGAGCAGTGACAAACTCCAAGGACGTCGGAGCTTCCTTTGTCACAAGGATGACACATGCTAATGCAGAACCACCCTTTAAAGAGCATGGAATCCTCTTTCAACCTCCATTGCTAGTGGGGTCATCCTCCAACTTCTGCTTCATTGGGGGGGGTGAGACCCCCACAGACGAGGCAGAAGGCATAGAGGAGGAGAAAACCGCAACGAACACCACTGAGGTGTTTGATATATCCACAAGCTTTGAGAACAATGAGATGTCTAAGAGGGACATCAAGAGAGGAGACTTGATTGAAGGAGCAATAAACACGTGTACCTTCTTAGGGTTAGGGGTGTTTACACTCGCAGCAAGAGTCAGCACCAGCTTCGAGGCTAACTAAACTGAACTAGAGGGAACAAGGGAGGAGGACACCATAGCAAGCCATGAAACAAGGGTGGTCAAATCCCCTTCCTTCCTTTGCAAAGCAGCCTGATCGACAACTAGAGCCTTTCATCGATGCTTACACTCACTCGTAAGGCAGTTCTGTGACTCCATGAGCTAGAGGCCAAAAATTGGGATGGTACAAAGGGCTCTTTCTCGGCCATTAGAGTGTCCATCATGGTCGTTTTCGATGGAGGGAGAGACTCCTAGATGGGAGCAGGAGGGAGAGACTAAGAAGAGGTCAGAACAACAGCGAGGGGATTTGGATCTAACGCCTCGACGGCGGGCCTCTTCCCATTCACTGCCTTGGGAGCAAGAGTGGTAGGAGGCTGCGGAGGCTGAGACATAGAAGACTCCCCATGGGGACCCTTCCTCTTACCATATAGGTAGGGCCAAGGTCCAGGAGGCAAAGTAGGAAGGTCAAATATCTAAATCTTGGCTTTACTCCAAGCAGGGACCATCAGACTTGTGTGAAATCCAGGAGTACTCATCCAAAACTCCTCTTCAAAAAGGGGGGCAGAAGTGACTCCCTGAGAATGGGCAGGCCTCTCCTATCCCTTTTGAGATGAGGAGGCAACTTGTTGCTGCACTACTAGAGGGGTCACTTTCGACTGTCCTTTGCTCTCGATTTTGTACTTTACGTAGTTTTGATAAAGCAAGTTCATTATAGGAGGGAGTGGACCAACCGAGGTGGGCCAAAAATGATCCAATGAATAACCCCCATGGAATACCAAAGGATGATATCCAGTGTCATGCACAATGTGCACGACACCTTCGTGAGAGAAATTTAAATATTTGTGAATAATGGAAGCGATTTCGTTCATGGAAGCTAGCCATGGGATGCCCAACTTTGCCTTGAATAGATCGGATTCCAAAATAACGTCAAAAGTTGTATCCACAACCCTAGGTCCAACTAGGACAGAAAGAGTTATAGAGCCATATGGCTTAAAAGAGAAACCGTCATGCATACGTATGGTAGATTTTGTTTCCTCATATTCCTCCCTCTACAATTAATTTAACCATAACATCTCCTCTATAATAACATTTACCTGGCTTGTAGGGTCAACTAGGACTCCTATCACAATGTTTCCATTGAGGCAAGCCAGAATGTATAGAGGAGAGGGCTTATTATTCAAGGGAAAGTCCTACAAGGTGAAAGTCACATCTAGCGAACCCGTCGCAGGTTGCGAGAGAGCAGTAATCGAAACCATGTTTACATACGTCGATGGTTGAGGAGAAGCATCGCAAGGGTCAATAATCAAGTTTGTAGAATGGGACAGAAATAGGTCCGTGTAAATCTATAACTCGCTATGGGCCTTTGCTACCAACTTATTTGTGTTTTGTTTCTTCCCATCGAGACGAATGGTACCGTCGTCGATGCGATCCTATATCTCATGATGCAGGCACATGCAACGCTCAATATCATGCCCGTTAACATGATGGTACTAACAAAAAGCATTTGTATTGTACCAATTAGGATAAGGTTCCTTTAGAGGCTGGGGGTTTTCCAAAATTATGATCTTATCCTTCAACAACTTTTACAAAATAGAATAATAAGATTTCTCTAACTTCGTAAACTTCTTCTTGCATCTAAGGTCGTGATCATTAGTTGCGGTGACTACATTTGCAACAACTTTACCTTTTCCTATGATAGAAACAATAGACTTTCCTTCTAAATGGGAGCACAAGGAAGATCCCCTGAACTAAACCACTATTTTTTGGTACTCTCATGCGTGATACATAGATGCACAAAGGGTATTTCATTAGGGAAAATTTATTTTTCCAAGCTCACTGCAGGTTGCCTATGAACAACTTTTGCACATCAAAGTCGGGCAGCGGGTATGAGATCTATGAAAAGAGCACTTGGTATCGCGCTATGAAGTCCATTATCTTCTCGTTATCTCCTTGCTTACATAAAATGAAATACAAGAAGGTCATCTTCGAACCAATGTTACCCTGGAACTAACGGAGAAACTAATTCACAAGATGATCAAGTGAGAATATAGAATTATCAGGCAAGGAACAGTACCACTCGGGTGTTGTGTCCTTGAGAGATCAAGGAAAGAGTTTTTCCATTAAAGCATCATGATGAAAGAAGTCCATACACATGGTGTTGAAAGCTGACACATGTTTTTGTGGATCCCCTTTACCACCATACTTTTCAAACTTAGGAATCTCCATTCCCTGAGGGAAAGGAGTACTCAAGATTGCCACCAACAATGGGCTATGTTGAAAGAAAGGTTGAAAAAATGGTTGGTCGAAGGCTTGGGAAAGGCTCGCCAACTAGTTTTTCATTTGATCCATGTTTTGAAGAAGAATATTTATAACAGGGTCAGAGGATGACAAAGGCCCAGTGGAACCTATAGATCCACCACCACCAGAACCACCTCCAAAGCCACACTGCCAGAGCCACCACCACCAGTAGGGCCTCCACTGGAGCCACCTCCACTACCAAAGCCACCAACATGGCCTCATCCAAAGCCACCCCCACCAGGGTCGCCTCCACTACCAAAGTTTCCACCACTCATCCCACTAGAGCCCCCACCGCCAGGGGCAGCAAGAGGGCTGAAACTGAAACCAAGGGATATTCTGCTCACCTTGACAATAGGGACCTTTAAGAAGCAGAGGAAATGATAATCGAAGGGCCTGTTTCATCCATGCATATAGACGTGGTAGGCATCGGGATGCCTATTTTTCTCTCATAGGCATCAAGTACCTCTCCTCGAGTAGTACCTGATCTGGTCTTATACGAGGGGATATAGGCTTCAGTTAGATTGGTAAGGCCTTGTAAGAACTCTATACATGTCTGATCCTTTCCCAACAGATATCTCACCTCGCTAGCAAGTCTAGCGGCTCTTGCCATGTTTGGTGCTTTCTCCAAATGATTCACAAGGTCTGACAATTTGTTATCTAATGCCAAAAGGTTTTCTGCAGGGATATGAACAACATCATCCTCATCCACGAATGAAGCCATAGGGGATGCTAGAGGGGTAGGAGCATGAGTGGTCTCATCTATGAAACCCATCTCATCAATAAAACCTGTATGAAACCAGTGGTAAAGTCAGTAACCAGACCATTGGAAAAATTGGAGGTGAAACTAGAAGTGACCTTCATCTTTTCCATTGGTAGGTATCACACACTTCTCCTAACAACATACCTAAAAGTTGTGGACTAGGTTGTGACACTCATAAACCTTCACAACACTCAAATTTACAATAGTCACCAGGTATGAAGGAAATAGTCTCAACATGTCAAAAAATGGATAGGAGTTGTTCACATTGGGTTCACCAAAAATGTAAGGTAGGGAGACCAACCACACCAAGGCTCCAGGTCATAGAGAGTCGAGAGCGAAGGGCTACCCTATCTTACCTCAAGTTGACGGGTATTTGAGGCAAGGATAGAGAATGAAGAGCACTCTCAAGTTCTTTTGTCACTCTATAGATCCTACAACTTGAATGGGTCTAGATGAGCCAATTTTTGGAATTTGAATTGCACCTCAGATAACTCTCTTCCCAAGGATGGCAGTGTGGATCAAGGATGAAAATGCAGCGCGCTAGCGTCTCTTTGGTGCGTTGGCATCCATACGGCTAGAATGTGAAAAGTGCGGTGTAAAATACCAGAAATCCTACTAATGGACTAGCTAACTAAGTTTAACAAAATGAATAGAATGATAAAGTACAAGAAATAACTATATAAATGGTAAAGAAGGTAGATGAAAGTAAGGGTGAAAAAAAATAACTCACTGAGAGTCTAGTTCACCAACGAGCTCCATGCACACATTCACCTACACTTAGCCAAGAGAGGGAAAAATGTTGGGTTGTATAGGGGTTTTCCTCAGTCAAACCCCCGCTTTTATGTTTCCACCTCCACGAACAGCCAGGAAAGCCACAAAGTAGAAAATACGATAAAGGAAATAGAAAGGAGAGTATTGAACACTACAAAAGATGCAATGCTACTCTATCAAGCCACAACAAGAGAGGATAGTGAAGTAATACCACCTCCACCCAAAGGTACTCAAGGCCAATGAAGGGAGAATACAAGACGACAAGCTTGGAAAAGTCAACACGGTTGCAACAGTGGCGAAGGGAAGTCTCGCAAGACTCCAAACTCGCAACTTCTATGGTAGCACAACACGTACAAAAATGACGTTGCTAGAGTAACAAGCTACTATAATGCTCAAGAGAGTATGAAAATTCTCAAGAGTCAAGTCAATGGCTAGAATTGTGAAGAAGATTGAAGTGATTGCTAAAGAGGTGGATTGAATGAGCAATATAGGCATTTCAAGATCAAAATGACAGGGAAAGAGATGTTTTCGAGTCAGTTGGTCGACGCAGGGGCGTTACACTTCATGCCCAATGGAGAATGTAATGTCCCTACGGACTCCAAGGGTAAGAATTTGTTAAGGACGGTAGCGTTCCACGCAGACTTCCACGTGTTGCACTCACGCCCACGAAAAAAATTCCCCCACTGACACACAGGACAAATGCCAAGTGGATGGAAGGCAAGTAAGTGATGTGGAATTTTGCATTTGGGTTTGATTTTCTAAGGTGCAGGGATGCAAAAGGGGAATTTACACAAGGGGTGCAAATTCGCTCCTATACAAGTGGTAACATAGTTTTTTTCATTCTTCATTCCCTCTTTCATGCATTATTTCAATTCAAGGTTTGATTACCAAAACGGGGTTTGACCAAGGCAAACCCCTATTCATCCAAAACAAACATTTTTCTCCCTTGTATGTGTGATTGTAGATTTAGGTTGAAGAAGATTTGAAGACCTATTGAAGTGCAAGATTTACAAAGTTGTAAAAGTTGTAAAAGTTGTCTAAGTTGTCATCAAATCACAAAATCTAACATACAGATCTGATTTCTGATTTTTTGACACTAAAACTTGGACAAATTAGAAGCTACAGATCTTCACTAGAGGCTCATGAATGATTTTTGAAACCCATGTACTTGGACCCATTCGCCCATGGGTGAATGAATCTTAGATCATCTTCTAAAAAGCACTTTTGGTGACTGGTACACAAGTTTTTTCCATTCTTATATTTGCATTCTATTTTTTGGTTCTAAAAATATTGAAATTAATCTTCAAGTTTCAAGTGTTAGATTGCATTTTGGTGTTGATTTTCTATTTTTAGTTTTTCTCCCCAAAGTGTTGTTTGACCTTGACCCCCGTCCTTCAGTCATAAGGAAATCCAAAGATTCTCACTTAGGGTTGATTCACCTAAGGGTTGTTAATCAATTCTTTGTGGGGATCTCATTTCCTAATAAAATAAAGAAAAATAGGTCCCTCACACATTTTCAAACAACCATTATCTCCCAACCTATTTTTCGTTGTTTCATTTTGGTGAACCCGAATTTTGAGCATCATAACTTGTTGATTTTGGAGTCCATTTTTTTCCCTAGATCTAGGTGTTGCATTCATTTGCATTGCATTGCATTGATTTGAATCTCATGTAGGGTTGTTTACGTGCATTAGCTTGCATCTCATTTAGGGTTTTAGGTTTGCATTTTTGCATTCTTTAAAATCTAGAAAATTCAAAAATATCAGTCATTTTGCATAGTGTTTACATAACATTGCATCATCATTCATTTGCATTACAATATTGAATTAAAATTGAATCTCAAATTAGGTCTTTTTGCTTGTCATTTAGCACTTTTTTGCACTTGCATTTAGACCTCATTTTACAAAAAATTGAAACTGTAACTTACTGTTTGAAACCATAATCTAAAAACCATAGAAATCATCTCAGAAACTTGCAAATTAGTTTTTAAAAATCCTAAAATGAGACGCATTCGAGCCCATGGGTGAATGAGTCCCCGATTAGGGCTTGTTCTAAATTTATGAGCATTAAAATTGTTGTTTCTGCCTTATGTGTTTCTGTATTTACTTTGATGTTTCAGTTTCCAAAATTTCTGCTATCTGAAATTGTTCATATTAAGCTTAAATTTTCAAATTTAGTGCATTGTTTGAATTCCAAATTGCATCTAAAAGACATCATTTTCAGGTTTTCACATAGTATAACTAGAAAGTTATCTTGTTCAAATATGAAAAACTGCTTTTACATACTTGCATTGCACTTTACATTTTAGGATACTTCATTACATTTTACCTCTTATCCATTTTGGGTGCACCTTGGGCTTGTGAAACTTATATGAGATTCACAAATTGGTGTCCTATTTCCAATACTATCATGAGATGTAGCTTGAGACTCATGTAATTTTGTGATACATCATTTGTCATGGATCTTTGGTTTTCTAATTTTTTCAATCATAGTGTTGACACTAGTCAACTCACTATGGATCATACCCTTAACACTTCATTTCCCATGACTTCCCTACCCACACCTAATGTGACTAATGTTGATACAATGATTGCTAATTTCCCTCATGAGAACCTTAGAAGAATGGATGAAGAACTTGATAAATTGCAAAATTTTGTGAGTTTTGAATGCAATGTTGCTAATGCAGTCTGGACCCTAAGATAACATAAGAAACTTAATTAAAAGTAAACAAGGAATATAAATGGTGCTTAGCCTTGATCACATCTTGAAACATCACATAGGAAATAAATAAAAACATACCAAAAACCCTTCAGTCAACTTAATTGAAGTTCAACCTCGTAAGGGCCTAACTAAAATGTCGTTTGACATTACTTTCTCTCAACATGACATAATTAAGCATGCACCCAATGGTCCTCTTTACATAGCTGGAAGAATCAATTACAAGCCTACTAATGGATATTAATTGATCCCATTTGTGTAGACAATGTGATCACTGAAGAATTATTATTTTTGCATGAGCTTTATCAAGATACTTATGAAAAACCAAAAGCATGGATCAAAATGCATAACAATTTTGCTTGCCCTACGATAGGTTCGATAACTCTTCCTTTAAAAGTTGGACCGAAAACATTAAGTGTCTCATTTTCCATCATCTTGTCATCAGACCAATTTCATGTGAAGTTAGGCTACCCATGGCTTAGCTCCATGAATTTTGTCTTGTGGGTTGTGCATAAATGCTTAAAGTTTCCATTTGGAAATGAGATCTTTACTATGCATCATAGTGGCTTTAATCTTGTGTCTTCTCGTGGTAATTTCTCATTGGATTTCTTTTGGCCTAAACCTATGGAACCTATTAGGCCTCATGAGGACTTATTTTTCAAATCCTATCAAAAGTTTAAAGCAAAAAGCATAGCAAAATTATCCCTTAGCAATATTCCTCAACACATGATTGAGCCTCCTATCCTTGAGGAAACTATGATTGAACCAAAATCCCTTCCAAGTAACCAAGGCCAAAACATAGCAAATCCTCCACCCATTTCCTATAAGAGACCACGAGATAACCAAACAAGTCTCATTGTGCCTCCTAAAATCAAACAAGTTTACAAAGCTAAAGAGAAAGTAGTTGAACAACCTCCCATGGTTCCTTTTGTTCCTCCCTTAAGGGAAGAAAAGAAACCTATGGTTGATAAACCCGCTCCTACACAATCACAACTTGAAAATCAAATGAAAAGAAACTGAAATGTTAGAGAGCATAGGCACAGACGTCATGTTATTGCTCATGTGTTGCAAGAAAAAGAAGAAAAGAACAACATAGAAAATCTAAATCTAAACTTACCTCAAGCAATGCATAATGATTCTCCTCCTTCACTGAAACAAAAAAATCCTAAAATTTGAACACAACAAGAACAAGAACCTTCCATGGATATTATCATTAGACCTTCTATTGTGATTAACTTAGACAATGATAATTCAACTGGAAAAATTGATGAGGAAGTGCATAAAAAGTTAAATTTATTGTTTTCCTCTTCCATGAGCTTAAATGATAACAATCATGATGATCCTCCTAAAAAGAGTGTTTCACCATGTGTTGAACGTGGTGCTTATCCTAGTTTGGCACTTGATGTTGTCCCTTTGGTTAGTTGTCCGCCTTTTGCATATGATGAACAAGATTGGCATGCGGACGACCTGCTATAGGTTGACTCGCATGTGCCTTACTATTCTTGTCTTTGTTTTCTTTTCATGTTCTTTTTGTGATTGCATGTGTGTAATGTGATCCCCCATATTGTTTTTTTTATGTATCTTCATGTTCATTCCTTTATTTTTACCTTAATTCTTCTCTATGTCATAAACCTTTTTTTCTTTCTTTTGTCTTGTGTTTTCCTTTTGGGGATTTTGCAAGGCATTGAGACGTTCAGGTCTCTTCCATATTGACCCAAAAGGATTTTATTTGGTTTTCTCTCTCTATGTGTCATTCTTCCTATTCCATGAGATATTTGGGGAATGATGACATTTTTGAGTTCTATAATATCATTGTAGCAAAGACATGCACTGACCCTGAATCCGTGGATCCCTTATGTGATTTTGGGATTTCATTTTGGGGGAAACCCCTTCCTTTTTCATGACGTAGCTTCATTTGGAAACATATGAATTGGCATAGGGATTTCCAAATAATCTCTAATGTCTTCTTTATTGTTAGCATTTATCATTTGCTACTTTAAAGTAATTGCTTACAGCACGATGTTAGCAATTTCTTTAAAGTGGGGGATACATTGGCATTATTATTTTGGAGATCCTGAACTATTCTTATGTTTCATTGTGCAGTCTTCTTACTACTTGCGATGTGTCTTCTTCTTGGTGAAGTCATTAGGTTTGATGTCCTCCAAGAGTGTGACATTTCTTGGCATATGACTTTCCTCTTAGTGATAATTCTAGACGTTGCATTCCCTAAGTTGTGAATCTTTTATCCTAGACTTGTCCTCTCTTGGAGACATTAGACACGATGTTCCCTAATAAGAGACCTTACATGAACTAAGCGAAACCCCTTTGAACATGTCTTATCCTATTTGCATTTTTTTCATAAGTGTTTAGCATAATGCAGCTTCCTAACCTTGTGAAGCTTGAATTTTCAACCATTTTTCATGGCCACCAAGCATAACACACTTTTCTTGACTATGGTGCATTGTTTGTTCATAAGTGTTTAGTATAACACAGCTTGCTAAGCCTTATGAAGCTCAAATTTCATATTGTGTGGTGGCTTATTAATGTTATCGAAGGTATAACTTTGGTATGGTATGGGAGCCTAATAAGATTTTCTCATTTTCCACCCTTGGGGGATCACCTAACGGACAACGAATTTCACTAGCCTGTGTGAGCATGTATTATTATTTTCATAGTGGATAAAGAGTTCCACTTGTAAATTTTTTTGGACAAACAAGTGAGGCATGTTCCACATCGCATTGGATAGTCGAGGCTTGATCTATCCCTTCTTTCCATTTTTCTCTTTCTTTGAGTCTTTAACATTGTATGATTGAGTATCTTGTCATTGCTACATACATATATATGTTTAACATAGGCATGTGTCTCCTTGTGCCTTTGTTGGTTTTTCCATGAGATCTTAGATCTTGGGGGCTTGATCATCCTCCTTGATCTTTATTTTCTTATCCTTCCAACAATTGTACAACTAGACTTCTCTTGATTGTTTACTTTAGTGTGAGTTTGACGCAAGGTCACCCTCTCACTAAAGTGGGGGCTAAATGTAGTGTAGAAAAATGTCACCCTTTACATTTTCTCACTTGTTTGGGCCCTCCTTATTTAAATTGGACTTAATAATTCCTTAATTTAGTGTTGTTAAATGTACCCCTTTACATTTAGACACTTATTTGGGCCCTCTTAATTAATTGAGCTTAATTATGCCTTAATTAGCCCTTTTATTCATTTACAAGCCTAATTTATTGCATTTTCTGAAGGGAAAACTTTACAATAATTAATGCCTAAACATAACACTTTACTTTGACCAATGTGTGTTCTAGGTATAGGGACCTCAGACCCATTCACCCATGGGCGAGTGGGTCCTCCCTAGACCTTTGGACCTAAATTTAAATTATATTTTTGGCAATATTTTAATGATTTCAAATCCATAATTTAATGTTGGCTTGTGATATTTGAATTTCAAGAAATTAAGGATACATACCTATAAATACAAGGTTGTTTCTCTAATTTTCACCTAGCAATTTTATTAGAGGTTTCACCTAGCATTTTTCAAGATTCATAAGAGCATTTCAAGAGCAATCAAATGCATTCAAAAGCAAATATATCACAGATTTATTGTAGCATTCAAGATCTATCCATCATGTCAAAGTCTTCTTGCATCATGCATGTTTTTGGAGCTAACATTGTGATGTAGGTTTCATGATCAAGTCAAGCATTCAAAGTATCATTTCAAAGAAAGATTCAAGTATAAATATCCACATCCAATTCAACCATTCCATGCAAGTTGTAGACCTCCTAGGATCTCCATTATCAAGGTATCATTCAAGGGTTTGTGCAGTGGTAACATAGTTTTGTTCATTCTTCATTCCCTCTTTCATGCATTATTTCAATTCAATGTTTGATTACCAAAATGAGGTTTAACCAAGCCAAACCCCTATTCATCCAAAACAAACATTTTTCTCCCTTGTATGTGTGATTGTATATTTAAGTTGAAGAAGACTTGAAGACCTTTTGAAGTGCAAGATTTACAATTTTTTCAAAGTTGTCGTCAAATCACGGAATCTAACCTACAAATCAGATTTCCGAATTTTCAACAATGAAACCTAGACAAATCATAACCTATAGATCTATATAGAGGCTCCTAAAAGATTGATGAAACCCTTGTATTTGGACCCATTCGCCCATGGACGAATGAGTCTCAAATCAGATTTGGTAAAAAACTTTTGGTGACTGGTACACAAGTTTATAACCTTCTTAGATCTGAATTTTGTTTTCTATTTCTACAAATATTGAGCTTAATCTTCAAGTTTCAAGTGTTAGATTGCATTTTGGTGTTGATTTTCTATTTTTTAGTTTTTCTCCCCAAAGTGTTGTTTGACCTTGACCCCCATCCTTCAATCATAAGGAAATCTAAATATTCTCACTTAGGGTTGATTCACCTAAGGGTTGTTAATAAATTCTTTATGGGGATCTCATTTCCTAATGAAATAAAGGAAAATAGGTCCCTCACACATTTTCAAACAACCATTACCTCCCAACCTATTTTTCGTTGTTTTAATATTACATAGTTGCTTGCTCCTGATTCAATCATACATTTATGGAAAAGGTGTTGGCCAATAATCAAAGATACATAAAATAGAGGTGGTTTGACATCTTTGGTTTGTTGTTCTCTTTTGGCTTGGGGAGTATTAGCAAGCGCAACTCTAGGTGGCTCTTTAGAAGCTTCATTTGATAAGGTAATGTTAGACAAGGCCTTTTGTAATTAAAAAAATCCTAGGAAGAGATATAGATTCCCACATTGACATACTGACATTTTCCTTTTTCATATCCTCCAAAATATTGAATAGAATTGTACTAACCTTTTGTTTTCCTCTTGGAATAACATCTCCTTGTGTTTGTAATGGTTGTGGTTGACTTTTAGGTTGACTTTTGCTTTTCATAG